>JAHXMU010020741.1:0-83002 GCA_019455685.1 Philornis downsi
TTAAGTCTAACAAAAACAAAACAACAAAATTTCCTTACAGACTAACAGTGGCAAAACAGTAACATTTTCTATTATATATACCTATATAATTTATAAACAATTTAAAGTAGAATTATTTCATCTTAGAAATCTATTAAGATAAAATCGAAACAAATATTGAGATGGGTCAAACTATATAAGTTGATTGGAATCTTGATTCAACGCATATTCATTAATTTCACTAAGAATATAAAATCCACGATTCAGAGTACTGTTTTTTGCATAAGAAGTAAAGTGCCGAGTTATGTCAAAAATATGTGTTCGTGTGTTCCTTTTTATGTGTTCCTTTTTATGTACACAAGAACTTTATATGCCTTGGCAATAACATAATGGACGTGCGAAATAAATGTCAAAGCGGAATCGAATAGAACACCTAGATCCAGTTTCTAACAGACCGATTTCAGAGAAAAATTACCAATTTTGAATACTGTATGAATCGGATCTCTGCAACGCAAAAGGAAACATGAATACACTTATCCGTGTTCAATGAAAGCTTATTTAAAAGGTACCAATTATTAAGACTGTCTATTTCTTTTTCAAATTTCAAATTTCTTGTACTGTCATTACACTGTCAAAGTAGGCCCTTCCTGGAATTGTGTACTTCCACAAACAAATAATTCAAGGATCAACATATTTTCAGGAAAAGATTTCAGTTATCACCGCAAATTCTCCCTTATGTCTTCCACCGAATAAAAATGACTGCTTCGATGTGGTGATTTGAGTTTCAGAAGGAATGAAAACTCATTTGAAGCCATGGCAGTAGAAAAAGGGGGTTGTACGATGACATTTATTAAGTTGTTGGCCAGAAATTCGATCTGTGAGCTGGTTCGTTAGAATATTCTATGAATTTTTTTGCACATCTTTTTTGACAAATTAGCTCTCTGAACGATCCCCACATCCAAGTATTTTTGATAAAGTCTATTCATCCTACGGCTTTTGTAGCAGTTTCGGCCCATTTTAAATGGGAAGTTTCATGCATATTCTTTGCCCCCAATGAATGTAAAGGGGGTAGTTGTGCCAACTAAGCGATAAAAAGAATTCTGATAATCACTATGAGCGAGCTATTTAAGCGATCAATTACCAGTATTTTCATTTTAGCAAAATCCTAACTAATTTGTCGTCATTATTTAAAATATAGAAATAGGAATCAAAAAATTTTTAAATTCGTATTCAAAATATTCACATTCATTGACATATTAAAGTAATATTTAAAAGTATGTTGAAGGATATCGTCCAAGTAAACAGTAGAACTCGAACAACTCGTGAATAAGAAAACATCAAAATAAGCAACAATGTTGTTAGTTTTTAAATATATCAAGGATTAAATTAAACCCAAACATAAATTGAATAAAATACTTCATATAACAAGATTAACACTTTATTGTTCTTATCATTGTAGAATTCAATATAGTAACTAAAAACTTTTCCTTTATTATTATTATTATTATTATTATTATTATTATTATTATTATTATTATTATCACAACAGCTAGCAAAAATTATTAATCTCCAGGAAATGTGTCAGTTACTTTATTGGTCTCCGCTTACTATTTTTTAAAGTCGTGTACAATTGAGTTTGGTGGTGTTTTTAATTCCTTTTCAATAATGTGATTGAAATTGTACTTGAAATTAAAAATCAGAATTAAGACTATAGTTTTAATACAACTTTGCGATATTCGTGTGCACAAATGACGTAGTTGCTAAAAACACCTACTACCAGAAGAGTTAAGATAATGATTATGCTGACATTCTACTCCTAAGACATAATTCGTAGTATGATTATGGTTATAAAAGGTGAAGAACGTTACATATTACTTAGCTTTAAAATTTGTAGTAGTAAAAAATGCAGAAACTTCTTCGAATATTCTTGGCAAATTCTGTAGCGTATTGCCTCTGCCGGAATGTACGTTTTATTTTTTGAGCAATTTACATTTCGTATTTACCTTTGTCCCCCAACTGTTACGGTTATTCAGATCTTTATCGTGGGCCGTTTCTATTATCATCGCTTTATTTATTATTCCTTGTTGGTTTTTATGAATTTAACATAAATTTGTATTGAAAAAATGACCAGCAAACTAAAGAAAAGGCAATAAAAAATAATTTCTCTTATTTTTTTGTCCGAGATTTGTTTACAATTCATGTTTTATGGCAACTTCCGTTGCCGCGGGGTGCTGACAACACTAAAAGTATACATGTCATTTCCGCTTTAAGCTATGAAAGCAGGCAATTCAGGATATTTGTCTGGCATTTAAGGAATGTACTATTGTGAAAAAATGATGGGAGGGGCTGAAAGGAAGATGGGTGAAACAGCTTTTGGGATTTATTTTGTTTTAAATTTATTATTTTTTCTATTTTTGAATTTCTTTTTAAATCTGAGAACAAACATTTTCGTATGTAGTGTTGGTAAGAATGCGTGAAGTGTGAAGCTGCATTTTATTTTCTGAAAATCACTAGTCATTTGGTTCCATTATAAGTTATTAAATATATACTAGTATTTACAAATATTACTGGAGTTAATATAGTTATATAGTTGCACAGTTACATAATTACATGGTTAAATGGTTATATATTTATGTATTTACATAGTCACGTAGTTACATAGTTACATGGTTACATAGTAACATAGTCACGTAGTTACATGGTTACATGGTTACATAGTTACATATTTACATACTTACATAGTTTTATAGTTACATATTTACAGAGTTACATAGTTACATATTTGCATAGTCACATAGTTACATAGTTACATATTTACATAGTCACATAGTTACATAGGTAACTAGTTACATAGTTACTTGGTTACATAGTTACATAGTTATGTGGTTACATAGTTTCGCGTAGCATAAGACCAAATTACAAAATTGAATTCCGGTTTATTTTTGGTTATTATTGTTCTTATTTAGGAAAACATTTACGCCTAATCCAAATTTAAAAATTCCGTATAGTTCACGAGTTATAGCCATTTTTCAAAACAGTGGTTTTTGGGATATTTCATAATATCTCTAAATATCGAAGTAAACGAGAATATGTCTTTTATTATTACATCGGACATCATAAAAATGGATGTTGTCGTCTAAGCATCGTTTCAAAATTCCGTGTTTTTCACTGTTATATTATAACTGTTTTTTGCAAAATACTTAACAAGTCAACCTTACAAAATCTATGTTAAATCGATTTTCCTTGTAGACACTGATACAAAGACAACATAGAACGTCGCTTAGGGAAACTTTTGCTAGAGCTCGGAAGAAAAATGTTTATTATTATATCGGGGACCGCTAGTAGATTGAGGTAACCATCAAGCCCCGTTGATCGCGCTTTTTACAGGGGAGAAATCAGTCCGGATTATTTGATTAACCAGTTCAACATATTGAAGCTGAAATAGTTGAAATTTGATTACAGAAAAATAACGTTAAATCCCAAAATTGTGGAGGTAAGCAAAATCCATGCATAAAGAAAGTATAAAACTTACAATTGCTATCGAAAAGCTAACTATTATTCAAAATATTTTAAAAACAATTTGTTTTTTTTTACAAACATAATTAGATGGCAATTAGCATACAATTTTAGATCCATTATGTGTTGTTCGTAAAAAATAGTATCCAGTGCTTCAGTCTTTCCACCCCTCCTATATGCCACAGGAAATGCTTCATCCTCTTTTACGCAGTCTGTTAAGTTCATTGGGTTCATCTACAACATTTTGTGATGATCCGTTTTAACTAGTTCACATATCACGATCCAACGTACAAAATCGCCAAACGCAGCTTAAAGACCTCATGGTTCTTCCTGTGCCTTCAAGTTCCATTATAAATGTTAGCTTTATATATTTTACGGAGGGTTAATCCTCCTGAAAATTTCTTGAACTTTCAATTGTAATATTCATAGTAGCACTATTTGCTAACAATTTTATTTTTCTAATTTACAAATTGAAATACTAAGCTTTTACGGCGGTCTTGAAATAAGCAAAATCATTCACCGCTGTAAGTCATAGTTAACTTCAGTCAATGTTGTTGCTGTCTCTAAAAAGAGCAACATCTTAATTCTCGACTCTTAAGTCTAGAGCTTAATTTGATGTAAAATGGCTTAACAATGATTTCTCACTTTTTGCTGACCAATGTTTCAAAGCGACCAGTATGACCATACAAAAACCTGTAAGATTTACTGTAATTCTAAACTCAGCTACAGTCATGGCCGTATTGAACTATCGAAGGTAGATTTATAATCCAAAAAGCTGCACGTGATGACCTGTTTTTCTTGTCTTTTCTCTAGAACTTGGCATAGGGTAAATATCTGGTCAATTGTGAGTTTACTAGTTTTAAAACTAAATGGCTTTGGAATTTTGCATATAATACTATATGAGTTTTTATAAGCAATGGGTAAACGGCGACTGTTGTTAGCTGCTTTTATGAAGCCAGGACGTAGGCTCTTACAATACAGCATTCACTCATTGAATCAAACTGCGTTTAAAAGAAGACGCTAAATTTCAGCTTATCGCTTCAATCTTACTTACTGTTCTCAGGTACTAGTATGTAATTCTGACTCCACTTTTGCTAAATGTTGGGTATCATCCATAATTTGCGAGATTTATTCTCTTGTTTTATTTTCGGTACTAGAAACTTTTTGCATAATTCTAGCACGTTCAGCATATTTATGACCGCATTTTCATCGCTGTTATTAAAGACGGGCGTCCACTTACCATATCCATTTCCTCATTATTCTTTATTGCTCTCACATCTTCGATGTAATGAAGGTTTTAAGAGTCAAAAGATCTTATGCAATGCATGGGGGGCGGAAGAAAATGTGCAGAGAATATTCGTGCCAAAAAGTGCTGTAGGCCCGAATTCATAAATTCGCTGTCAATCATACAAATTTATGTTGTAAGCGAGGATTTTATGCAGGTATCCAAAGTCATCTGCAGAAGGATCCACTGATCTGTCGCTAAGGGTTTTCCACCATTCTTCTAAGTAGCGAAGCCATTGAGACAAAAACTTATTGTACACCTCTACGGCTTTCAAATTTCTTTAAACTTAATATACTCGTCCAACAAATTGTATTTGTTTTACTTATGCATATAAAATTGTCCTTCTCCCAATTGACCCACTAAACGATGCAGTTGGGCTGCCTCTAATAATCCTTCTGAAATCACCGCCGTCACCGTTTGCAGCTTTACTTAAACCTCTCCGTAAACTAGACGCTGTTGATGCTATATTTTCTTAAGTAAATCTTTAACAATATCGATAAAATCTAATAAATCCTTGTTAAAACACCCCCCTACTCATTCCACCCTTTGGCGTTGTTTCCGTTAAGCTCTCATATCTTTTGTATTGCATTTCGTGCCATGATAACGTTGAATTATTTAAAAGCAACGCGATAGCGATAATAAATTACTATTTACTTTAAGAGTCTTTACACTTCATGTGCGGATTAAAATTAAGTTGGCAGTGTTAAGAAAAATATAAGCAAAAGGGCTTATAGGTAGCTAAACTGATATATTAACATAGATCAAATACAGCGTTATGGTTAATACGCAAATTTATTAATAATTGGAAACCTTATATGATGGATTGATAAATGAAGCGTTTGTTGTTGGTTGAACATAAATCATTCAATTGTGATCTATTTATAATAACACGAATGATTGCACTTTTTCATTTATATTGAGTATGGCCACATATCTCATAATTCTTTGAAATAATCCAAATTACTGATGCGTAGAAATTACATTGATTATACCGCACTTTTTCAAAGGCTTGGCGATTACGATATATTCAAATAAATGATTAGTAAATGTCCACCCACGTACTTTCATAGAAATTGGAATGAAACCCCTGAAGTTTCCAATAAAACTTTAACAAATCATCTCATTTGTTCAAAAAGAATGTAATTGTATGTAATAAACATCAAATGATAATCACATTCTCATGACAATTTTTGTAATTCAAGTAAAATGCTCATCAGTATAGATACCGACCTGTTTTTCTGTGGAAAATTAATTGTAGAGTTAAATTAATTACAAACTCTTGGGAACTGAAATAAACTGCTATTCGATTTGAAGTATAGAAGTTTTTTTCCAATTAAATCGAATTATTTTAATTAAATTGTCAAAGGCACAACGATAAATATTGTAGCCTATGCTATAAAATTGCCTGAGAAAAACAAATATAATAAATATATTACAGAAAATGCCCTCATAGTTTTTCACACTTTTGTATGCTTTGAAATGGCATTTAAAACAGTGTTTTTTACTTCGAATGCAAATGCAATCCCAAAGCAATCGCCTTCAATTTTAAGGATTTTTGGTATGCATATTCTATTATAACTTATTAAGAAAAAACTGTCTATTTTAAGCCTGATTTATACGACCTTTAAAGCAGGTAGTATAATGTGTAGAGCAATGATAACTCAATTTGAGGAGTGTAATTTAGAGCATAACATGTCAAGTAGCATAACATTCTAAATAGGGCGAATTAATGTTGATACTTTTTGGCGACCATGTTGTTTTGCTGGCGTCTGTGAAATCAGTTTTTATTGATGCCAAATTTTCGGGCAAATAATAGAACTTTACTCAAATGAATATTTACTGGTGCAAACATTGGGTGTTTTATGCCCATTTCAAGTCGATCCCCCAACGTTTAGTGGTCAAAACCGAGACGATAAGCTCGATAAATAATCTATCAATATTTGCACATCAAAAGATTGGGCTAGATTGGGTGGAAACATCGAAAGTGTACAGGAGAACTCGAGGCATCAATTTCTTGCAATGGACAAGAATTTGGACTTTTGAATACCTTAACGAATTTTATGCCGAGACTTGGATTTACCCACGTAAAAGATCCAAATAACCCAAGAGTTCAAAGTTAATGGCGATAGACAGGGCGGTTTGTTTACTGTGTGGTGCTTCCGAACTTTTGAAAGATGACCCTAATTATAGCCGAAAGCTATCTTTAGCGATGAGGTGCATTTTGGCTGAATGTTATATTAACAAACAAAGTTGCCGTATATGGGGCGGCACCAACTCAAAAGAGGTTCAACAGATGGTAATGCATCTGCAGAAAACCACTGTTTTGGTGCTGATTTTGCGCTGACAATGCCAGAGGTCTGTATTTATTCGAAAACGGTGCTAAAGAGACCAACACCGCTAGCGGCGAGCATTACAGATCAATTGTAACCAACTGCTTTTGGCCCAAATTGAACGATAAAGATGTAGACGATTTCTGGTTTCAGTACACATCCGCAAAGCGAACGTCACAATGAACACAGCTCATGAACAATTTGAGGGTACACGTGGCGTGCAGGTGACGTGAGAAATACTGCGATATGACGCAGCAAGACTTATTAATGTGGCGTTTTTTTTTAACTAAAAGGTCTATACCGTCGGTTGTGAAGAACTTTCTAAATTTATTTGTTGTCAAATTTTAGATTAAATTAAAAATAATAATAATTATTGTGGGAATACTAAACTATAATAGGAGCATACTCCCTATTTTAAACTCTAATTGACACCACATTTACACCATTTTACCTTAGCGGGGTATTTTCTTTGACGATTTTTACGGTTCTGACTTCAAGAGGTTGTAATTTTTAATCTAACCTCTACCTTATACAAGCTGTTTGTTACAAAGAAAGGCTTTCATCTTAGTCTAAACATTTTAAAAATGGAGTAGAGAATATATAAAAAGTAGCGTTAAAACTGCTTGATTTTAAGTGCCACGAAATGATTTTGCCGCGAACGCCAATATTTTCTCATTCAGGAAACTGTTGCGGACGTTAAGTTAATGCTATTAACACTGAAACATACAAATACTTTCTAGTGGATTACATCTTGAATTTTGATATATATTCTATGTGTTATATTTTTAATTATATAAGTTTATGTTTCAAAAGTCTTCAAGAACCAGTATAAAAGAACGGCATCCCTTCCGTTTCTAGCCAACGTTAGATTCACAGATTCTCATGCAATTTTAAACCTTTTTTGAGCCATCATGTTAGTTTCTTTTATAAAAAACGATGTTATCTTATCTTCCGGAAATCCTCTTTGGATCGCTTAAAAGGGAATTTCGCTAAAATGAACCACAGAACATATGGAAAAATATGGTGTTTTCTTACCTATAAAAAAACCTGGTTTAAATCTTTTCAAGTTACTGCAAATTTCAGAACATTTTGTATCACTTTTGTAGCACTTAAGAAAGAGGACATAAAATATATCGTAAATTTGGGATACTTCACTCATGCGGATATAAAATTATTAAGCACAAAACTTTTTATACCACTGCGTATTAAAAGGCATAGTTTTTATTACTTTATTTACTTTTATTTGTTATTATTTTATTTTATTGGCAACACATGAAACCAAGTATTAGTAAGAAAAACAAAGGAAAAATTAAAATTCATCATTTTGCGATATTATCCTCCGTAAAATACTCGTGTTTTACAGTAACACAATTTGTATTCTCATAGACCAAATTTTATACCTTTGACAGATAATAATTCTTTTCATTCCATTTGCTGCAAATAGAAATTCTCTACTGGGACCCTAAGCAGATTACTCCGGAATAGATTTCTCCACCAGAAGCATTCCTACTTTAACCACAACCATGCCGATGTTCACTTTCTTTGGTAAGAAATTATGACCTATGGGTTAGAAGTTGGAAGCCGCTTGGGAAGTTCTTCAAGGGGTTCTGTTTCTCTTCAAGTGAACATTAATCGGAGAACCCTAATTAGAATTTGCAACACTTCCTCAACAATAGCATTATTCTTCTCCATACTCTGCTTATACCTTTCGAATGAAGGTCTAGACTTAATTAGACTTTAGTATCTAATCAACTAAACCAAGTTTTTTTACTTACAATAAGAAAAATATCACGTTTTCCGATAAAGTGCTCTTATCCATAATTTTCCTTGCACTTTGCAGGGAAGTCTTCAGAGGAAAAATAAACACTTGAATTATTTCCACTTAACTTATTTCTTAGTATCGCTTTCATGGATTTTTTGCATAGAATAAAAATCAAATCAGATGGAAAACTGTAGTAATTGGAAAACGAGAAACTGAGAGGTAAATTCTCTTTGAGCAACGAACAAACAAACAAACGTCATCAACAGTTTGATTGTGTGTAAACTAATCTTGATTAGCTCTGATAGATTGGTTTCTTTTACAGGGATCTTTTACAACGAGAGTATAATTAAAAGAAACCCGTTCAATGCTTTGAGAAATAAATTTAAGTTAAGCAAATACTTTTACAAAAGTTAAGGCAATTAACTCATCCACTGGGATAGGTGCTCAAAGTGTTACCAACTTCACGCTGCTGTAGCAACCAAACGGTTAATGAAAGCATGCTCAATTTTTGACATAGACACATTTAGTCTGCTGTGTTGTTTGTAAGCTAATGGAGGCATGCTGTTTTATACTGCAGTTAAAACATTCCATTGAAATGGAATTCAAGCCTAGCAGTGTTTTTGTCTTGTATTTGGCTGGAAAATCGCAATCAGCCATTGTTAATGCAAACAAAAATATTATTTGTCAGACGATTCCACATTACAACGACACGCCATGAAGGTGGATTTTTTCTATTCTAGCAGTTGTGTAGGAAATTTTTCATATTTCGTACAAATAACCCTACATTTACTATTTGAGTTAGCTCTTTGTTTTTGAATCCTAAGCAACGCAAAGTGCATCTGCGCAGAAATGTAACGAAATAAACCTCTTAGTTTTGTCTTAATGCAATACCAATTCTTCATTTTTCATTTCTTTCTACAGGGATTGGCGTACACTGTAATCCACGATAAAGCACAGTTCAATTGGCGAAATGCACTACGACTGAAACTCCACAAAATCTAAAAAATGCAAAATTTAACACATGCACAATAAATGATGGCAAGAACAAAAGTGTTAAAACACCTTTACGTTGGTGGTGAGTTTGAAGTTTGGTCTTTTTTGCCGAAAAACTTTATAAAAATAAGCACTAAGTAAACAAATACACTGACAATGTATAGTTAGAGTGTTAAACGAAAGATAATTTAAAACAGTGTTTTGCTCTGAGAAAGCGTGAGTGTGCATTAGTCATGGCTTCTGCCGCGGCAATTGTTATAGGGCGCTCACCACTAATTTTTATTGAACAGCGCGCAAAATCCACCGTAAAAAGATTTTAAACGATGTTCTCTTATCCTAGAAACATGAACGCTTTGAAAGAAGCCATTAGACGTTTCAACTAAACTCGGCACCATCTCATAAAGCCACTGAAATCCAATGTTTTGTACAAGAAAAAGTTCACTGCTTTATGTTTTCACAACAATGGCCACTATACTTTTCAAACTTAAACCCAATACATTTTTCAATGTGATCCACTCTGGAGGACAAAGTATTAACAACAAAATATGAGATACTCAATTCCTTAAGAATTGTTTCTTCCCCGAGAAAGGACAAAATACTATCAGGTCACGTTTTCTAAACATGGCTATATCAAACAGTAACATAGTTTTTATATTTTTATATTTTTAAAATTATAAAGATATGCTATATTTTTTTAAACAAAAGAAATCAAAAATTGACAAAATTACAGAATTTTTTATTGGTAATACTTCGAGTGCTGATTTCTGGAGAGTGGCAGAGATTGTAACTGATATGTCGGGGTTTATTTGAAAATATTGGGAAGCAAGTTATTATCTAGCAATGAAGATGCAGCGCATACAATAAATTGTAAACGAAATGTTTCTCTAAATTGCTCATTCATTTCTCTTGTTTACAACATAATTTTTTCATTGAATCTGATGTCAAGTTCTTTTACAGCTGTCCTGTGTTACGATCCTTTATTCGTTCACTCACATGTTCCAAAGAAGTCAAAGAGTTTAGTCCACTGCTCATAAAGCTAACGCATTTAAATCTATGGCTGTAACCGGTAATTTAATTTATTTCCATCAGACGTTTTCTTTGTAGGGACAAATTAAAACTTTTCATTCAACTTTATTGCGTTAACTTACCCTGATTGTAATACTTTCGGATCTTTAAACACTTATGTTATTTGTGCTGCATTACAAAGGCTCCCCTCTCCTACAACGTAAAAATGGCCCAGCTGATTCCTAACGATTTTCTTTATAAGAGTAACGTCTTTACAATAAATTTTCTTTGAACCATTTTTCTCCCTTGAATACATTACAGATTTACTTATTTAGGACATTTGAAGATATATTACACATATTAACGATATGTTGCCCTAATCGTCTTTCTTCGTTTTAGAGTTGCCTTCACAACAAACAAACTCATTAAACGGCATCTTGGGACTGCAAGTGAAATTTTGGTCATGAATTACAAAATAGTTTGAGCCAACATAACAAATTGTTTGGTCATAAATCAGTCAAATAATAATAAATATTCGCTAAACTTCAAGACGAATGAAAAGCGAAGAAAAAATCTTTTTGAAAGTTTCGCCTCTTTCTGTGTTAGAGTTTGTAAGCAATCTTGATAATACAAAACATTGTGGTGGTGGTAGCAAAATGAAAATGAAACGATTTTGTGGGACAACCATTTTTTTGTTCGTAAGTGATTTTTAACGCTAATAAATAACAAATATATAACTATTAGCAACAATACGAAAAGTTTATTGTCAAGTTATTCCTGGGTAAACTGGCAACAAAATGTGGTTGGAAACTTTTTCATACAATATTTGATATTACAATTGAATTACAAGGAAAGCAAAACAAGAGTAATGATAAATGGTGAGTTTTTCTGTACAATGAAATATAATTTAAAGTAATTCATATACCACGAAACTGAGGCAAATTTTCTTCCTGCCATAATCACTTTTTATGAATATGGCACAATTGCAACATGCTGAAATATTAATTCAATATTTGTTCTCTCTATTTTTATGAGGTCATTTGATATTTTATATCACTGCTTAAGCAAGAATAACATTTTCTTTCATTGCGCTGCCATAATAATAAGAATAATAGTAAATGGGTGCATTTCCTCAACAGCTTTATGTTTATGTTATATTAAGTTTTATGAACGATCAAAGTTTCCAGCAGTCCTTTATTTATATTATATTGGATTTTGTGGAATAATCGACTTATTCCACAAACTCCAGTATCGTATGCAAACACTACTACAGTTTTGTCGATAATTCCACAAAGTCCAGTATTATATGCGAACACTACTTTAGTTTTGTACGAGGACCTAAAAATTTCTTTATATATTTGTATGTTTTTGAACAAACAAACCAACAGTATCAGATGATATTAATATCAATTAATTGCAGCATAGAGAGCAAAATTCCTTGCGCTTCGGAATTATATCCTTCTTCTACTTATCATCTAATGGAATTTGGGTACTTCCCTTCTGTAGCGTCCGTTGAGTTTATATTTGAGCACTATTTAGGCTGCTACTTCCAAAGCAGATAGCGTGGATTTTGTTGAAAACGAAATAGACAATTTTCAATTATGATGCTTGGTCCCTCGAAATATTTTCGAACAAATTTGTCGGTCAGTATCACAGTATGTTGTAAACCGCACTCTTCATAACACATGTCAACCGGCATGTGCTGCCTTAAAAACAAACCTTCATCAATTGTTTAATGTTCTAATTTGTGTTGGTTAAAAAAAGAGAATTGTTTTGTTTTTCTGTTGTTTATTGTCACTTATTTTTTGTTCACTTGTTGTTGTTTTTTTGTCTAAGACCACGGAGGACAAAGCTGCGCACGCATTCACGACCAAAACTAGACTAAAAAATTGAACTTTTCGCACATTCCTTTTTGCTGCACATCGAGATTTTGCAGGTTGAAAAGGAATGTGTGAAGAAAATGACAATAGCAGCAAACAGTTAGGAATGCAACTGAGCGACGCATGTGTGTGTGTACTTAAGTACATACGGCTCGCTATTTACATGAATGCTCCAATTTTTAGCATTCATAGTGATGTTGGATTAATAGAGCACATCTCTGAACATCAATTGATGCTAGATAATGAGTATAATAATAATTAATGTCAACAATTCGTATCATGTTATTAAATTTATTTATCTAGACGTCTATATTTCAGTTCTTTTCTCTTTGCTCAGAGCATAGAACAGTATTTTTGAGATATAAACGCGTTCTACGAATACGTGTTGCACATTTCCTAAGAATAATACTATGTATACGTTTAATTATTACTCATCTCTTTCCAGCAAACGATGTATGATGAAAACGACGGCAGCACAACCATCATAGAAACACCTCAGACTGACCGCGCTACGCATCGTTAAACATTAGTTTCAAGTTCAATGAATTTGGAAACAAAATTGTGCTCAGACTTGATAAATGTTAAATGTTTCTGGCTTAGTATTTTATATCGGAAATTAGTGATGCACAAACGGTCAGTTCTGAAATAAATTCTACCATTTTGAGCGCAACCTATTACGCAACTAAGTTCTCATTTTTTTTTATATAAAAATTCAACTTTATTATGAAACCATGTTTACAAATTATTCATTGAAGGTATTGCCCATCGCTAGCTACTACGTTTTTCCATCTTTCTGGCAAAGCTCGAACTCCGTCGCGGTAAAACTGTTCATCTTTTGAGACTATACACGAATCTAGCCATTCCTTGATGTCGCCATATGAATGAAACTGCTATTCAGCCAGACCGTGTGCAATCAAACGGAATACGTGATAGTTGGACGGCTCAATATCTGGACAATATGTCCAGAAACGCCTACTTCGGCGTTCCCAGGAAGATTTTATCGAGCTTGGCCACATGAGGCTGAACATTGTCATGCTGAAGAATCACTTTTTCGTGCCTCTCTGTGTATAGTGGGCGTTTCTCTCGCAGAACTCGGTTCAACCGCATTAATTGAAATCGATATCGATCCCCAATGATGGTTTCGCTTGGTATCCACTGCTCATAATAACTAACATCGACATGGTTCCATTAAACACATAGCATAACCTTCGCAGCAGGCAAAACTTTGGGTCAAGGCCACGACGTAGAAACATGACTGGGCAGCCTCCATGACTTCCTTTTCTTTCAATTGCAATACGATAAAAAAAAACACTTCCTTTTTTGTCGCTGATTAATTGTTCACAGGCGAAAAAAAACGACGCTCAACGTCCCTTGGTTTCAATTCAAAAGGAACCCAAGTTACCTGGTTTTGAATTAATCCCAACGAATGCAGTTGCTTAGAAATGACTTACTGGGTAACTTCTAATACTAAAGCAAGCTCTGTCTGCGGTTGAAACGAATATCCATCAAGCAACGCCGTCAATTCAGTGTCTTCGAAGCTTTTTTGTCTTCCTTCATGCGAACGGTCGCCAACATCGAAATCTCGGTCTTTCAAGCTACGTAATTAATATCGGTACCTTGTTTTACATAAACCTGCATCTTCGTAAACGTTTTGTGGCTCTCGACAAGCTTCAGCCGCCGTTTTCTTTGATTGAAGGAAAATGAATATTTGGCACAAAATCATAAATATTCACACAGCCGAAAGAATATGACGTCAAAAGAAAATCACTATTGCGTCGAGGCGGTAAGTTTACCATATATCTAAGCTTGGTTTATGACGTTCAGGTTATGGCAGAATGGACTAGCATTTACAGCTGACGCCATCCATTGGCATACAGTGGGAACTTAGTTGATTATAATTGTATTCGGATGACAATTTATATTAACTGCACTCAAACTAAATAATGCTATTCACACTAAACAGAAATTCCAAAACAATTTAAAATCCATCAATCATACGCCCGTTGTTTTAATATCACTCATTCGCCAATATAAGTAATATTCTGTATGATTTCATTTTCAATAACTTGACATGAAAATCATAACAAAAATACATATACCACTTATATTTCAAATTATGTTTAGTTACAAACCCAAAGCTGGTATATAAATGATTTAAGCTATGAAATTTACTATCGGAAAAGTAAAAACTTTTTTTAAATATCGTCCAAAAATAGTGGTGTTTTGGTCCACATTCATTCTCCGCCATCTAATTGCAATTTTTTTGCATTTGGTATGTTGGCATGTTTGTTATTTGTTTGCGTGCTATTGAATGAACGGAATTGTCACAGATTTCGTTCTGCTCATTTGAGTTCTGCTGCATAATGTTGTTGAAATTTTTGATGGTAATTGGTGTAATTCCCACATTGACACGCAATAATTGTGCACAGTGACACATCAGTTTTCATAAAGTAGCACAGTAAACTAAAAGTTAGATATTTTGCATAAATATGAGCTGTGTGAATAGCAGTTGAATGCAATTAATTAGCATACAGATTGTATTATCAGAGCTAAGGGGTTTAACATTTTCGTCTTGCGGCTTACGACTTTGAAACATAACTTTTACATCTATGTTTTTGTATTCGTAAAATTTTTTAAGCAGCATAAGAGGATATTTTATTATTTAGACAACGATAATAAGAATTAAAATAAAGACAATGATAAACATTTTAAAACTTAAATATCGATCATTGAAAATGGAATGCCAAAATAGTAAAACTTTTCCTACCGACTTTCTCTAAATCTAATATATAGAATCGAATTGAATAACATTTATTTAGGTCATTGCGACCCTTGCAATGTAGGACATTAGATAAATATTTTATTGTTTGAGAAAAATTAACCGGATTATATTTAAATAAAAATAAGCTGTCAAATGAAAATGAAAAATTTTACAAAACATATGCAGTTCAAAAAACATTAATTATATGTTTCATATTTTCAATATGCATTATCATAATAAACTCTTTGATTATAAATATGAATCACTATATACCTGTCTATCTATATTTTATTCTCTCATATTAAATACTTACGAATTAATGACGAATTTGCTTTTAGTACTACTTCTAGAATTTGTTAGAAACCTCAATTTTTGAATGTTAGGCAAAATATTTTAAGACATTTTGCTACACCACCTTTCACATTTCCATTTGAGTAGCTGCAGAACCCTCACATGTTGTCCTGCTTCCTTGTCTGGGGCATTTTATATTTTCATTACCGAGTATCTTGTGGACTTTTGTGACGGCAAATTAATTATGCATTACAAATATCTCAAGCAATTCATAATGGAAGAAGCATAGAGCCTCCACTTCAAATAAATTATTTTAAGTTTCAAATATTTGGGTTATTTACTTCAACATAAATATATCCGTCTTCTCCAAAGGACAACTAGGTTGATTACTTCCTAAGGTCACTGATGATTTTGCATTGAAATTACATTTCAAAGTATGTGGCAAATAATACAATTTATTCGTTGCTGAATTCATGAATAAGGACGAAGATAACTTTGAGGCTTTGTGTGCTATGTACGGTAGTGCAACTATTTAGAAATTCTATAGCAATTTTCAAAATATTTAATGAAACCAAATGTGGTAGGACAACATTCAACACAAAAGTTAATCCGAATTTAGTTATTTAGATGAATTCTGTATTGGTTATTTACTGAAATATGTGTCCATTCTTTACCAACATTTACAATAACTATTTAAGGATACAATGGCTATTGAGTTGAAATTACACTCCGAAGCCCATAGGCAATTATAAGGTGTGCTAGTGCCCCTAACTACAAGGTAGTTAAGGTATTAATGCATGAAGTAAATTTACTTTAAATTAACCATTATTCTGTTTTGCTGCCAGTAAAATATTTTAGATAGGGAAGTTGCAGCTTCATAGATATGATAACAAAAATCGAAAACAAGTGGACAGCGTTAAGCTAGATGGGCGACATAAGTTCACAAGCACCGTGACTTAAATACCCATCTTCATAGATTCAGTCCTTTTGTATAAGCAAATTTTCTATCTCTAGACCGATTCCGGTCAGTTGAGCATTTTCCTACAGCTTTTGTACTATCTTGAATTGCAGTGAGCATTACTTTATCAACCGTTTTGACTGAGAGCTCTGGTAATGGTTTCCTTCCATTTGCGCAATTAATAGTATACAAATTGACCCCAACAAACACGCAGCATAATTTTGTTTTCCCATGGCTACTCGGCTTAGTTGCTGATATTGAAGAATGGGTTTCGTTTATCTAGCGGGCTAATATTGAAGAATGTTTTTTGGGTTCTTGTACGGAGTCATTTTTCAACACTAGTGACTGTATGACACAACAACCTCCCATTTACTCTATTTGCAGACCACTATCGGGAGGAGGGCGCCCGTTTTCGATATATAAAAACAATCCCTAAGTTTGGCCATTTTTTATTTAGCGATTTTCCAAAAAAAAGTTCATGATATGGGACTTCATATAAGGCTTTATATGGGGCAACAGCGAGTAGACAATCCGACAAATCCAAATTAAATTTTGAAAAATCTCAAGTTTCAGAACACTACCACAGACCACTCATTGGCGTCATCAGAGAAATATTATCTATAATGCTTGAGACGTTAAAATCCGTAACTTTAAATTGACTCTTGTGTGTTCACTTTTATTTTTATGAAGTTCTACTGAAATATGATACTTATTTGAAAAATATATATTTTAATGTATTCGAACGCGAATGTCTTCAAACAGGGCTTCATTATTTATTATTATTATTTAATATTATTTATTTATTGCCGTATATCAACGTGTTTAAATTCCAATCTCGCCTTAGTTCCTATTGTCAAAAGTTTGCGAATTCATTCAGACACAATTTTTTATAACAGAATACTATCTTGCAAGGCAATCATTTAAAACTTAAAGGCAAGTTTGTAGTCTTTTACAGCAAATATTTAGCATTAACAACACAATATTTAGGACTAATTACTTGATAAATTCATTCAGACACAATTCTTAATAACAGAATACCGTCTTGCGAAACTATCAATCAAAATTTATAGCAAATTTTTAGTTTTGTAAAGCAAATATTTAGCACCAACAACACAATATTTAGGACCAATTGCTCATTTGTAAGCAAACCTTCAATATACACAATGAACATTAGTCATAGCGTCAACGAGTGACGAAAATATATGGTTTCAGTTGTAAACACATCTTACATATTTAACTTTTTTGACCTCACACGAAAGCAGAAATATGCATGTTATTCTGACAAGTTTCATATCATTAATTTTATATTGCACTGACTTTCCTTGGTTTACTATGTCAGTCACAATTTATCTTCAATATTTGTTAGACATTCCACTTCATTGTTCAGGATTATAACAATCATTGCGGGCCACGTGTGGTTGACTTATTCGCCATTTTGAGACGGTTTGTTGAGACCGCCACCGAACATTAATCTTGTGAATGCTAATCACACAGCTGCACGTATACAACGTGGTCATTTAAAGTTGTCTCCTGCAGTTAATATTAAATCCACAGACATTGATATTTGTTAAGTCCTGTCTACAGTCTGTCTTTTGTTTAGCCAGACTCTGAGCCACTAGACACAAAAGTTTAGCAGTATCACCCGGACAGCCAAATGTAATTACACAAAACAGTCTATAGATAGTAATAAATTATTTAGTTATTGCAAACTAATGATCAATTAACTTAATGGAAACACCAGACAATGTGAATGTCAATACAAAACCACATACTTTGGCTGTAAAGTAATTGGAATTGGAAAACACGGAAATGAAGTGCATTTCGCTAAAACAATGAAACAGGATACATTCTATGAGGATTGGAAAACGACGCTTTTACAGACCAAAATGGGCAGTAAGGCTTTAAACTGGGGATTATTATAAAAGAGAAATAATTCTTCCAGTTATGAAGCAAAAAAATGTTAGAGTTTTTTTTTATGTTTGGTCGATAGACAACAATCTAGTTACAGGATATATACACAAATTATGTCCAGGTAAATTAGCTAATATTGAGGATCTTCACTACCTTTGGCTCAGAGCAAATTGTTGGGTTGTTTCGAAAGTTTGTTCGCGTTTTAAAACAAATTTATTTATAAATTTACATACAAGAAAACATATGAATCATATCATATGATACCGTCTCTCTCTTTGGTGTTAGAAAATTAAAAAAAGTTCAATCAAACCTTTAAAACTCTGTTAGTCCATTTAAACGTGTATGAAATATAGGAATGTAAATTAAATAACCAATAATCGTTGCTATTGATTTAAAGTGGGCTAACCCTTTAATATGTTTAAAGCAAACTGCATTTTAGCCAATTATCGTCAATATTTTACACGATATAAAAAAGATTATAAACTCGTCAAATAAAAAAATCTCAAAAATTCAGAAGTGTTTATCTCTAAAATGAATTGCTCATCGGTAGAAATAGAGTATTTTCGTATCTGAAGGGATACTGAAGAGAACTATAACCATCTTGTAGTATAAAGAAGTACTCAAAGACCTCTAAATAAAAGCCTCTAATTTACAAAAGAATTAAAAAATTCGAAAACCGAGTATAATTTTATAAAAAAAAAATAGAGTAAGAAAATAGCTACTATACAAATGTGTCCATATCTTGGAAACAGATTGTCAAATCAAATGTACAAACAAATACCAAATAAAAAAAATCGAACAAAACTCCCAGTTGCCAATATCTATCAAATCGCATATAAGAACACCTTTTTAGTATGCATTACAAGAAAAAAATACAAAATCCAAGGTCTCCATATCTCGGAATTAAAATTCTAATGGGCAACAGTAACCAAATTTTGGCTTCAGAATGATATTCTCTGTGAATTTTTTTCAAGGGAAATCTCTAAAATCGAAAAAAACTGCTGTATATGTGACTCGTGTATGTGGTGTAGAATCATGAAAATAACGTAATATTAACTAAGCAGAGGCGCTATTAGTTCCTTATGGACGGAGTTTGCATCTATATATATGCACGGTCTTGGTCGCAGATTAAGTGAGCGTAGCTAAAATGTTTTCCTGGCGTACATAAAGAACCGACTTAGCTCATTTTCCAGTGAAATATCCACTCAAATATTTTTTAACCATATAAATATTTTCACTTCCTGTTTAAATATATGCTATACAAATCTCGAAACTGATGTGTTTTTCCGTATCTATCAGTTCCACATTGCTGAACTTCTCTAAATTTTTCAAAAACCCTGAAAATTATTCTCCTCTAAATATTCTCCAGCCGCTTTTGTCGTTGTGCGTATATTATATTGCAAGGTTATTCATTTGATGGGTTCAAAACCGCCGGCGTTGCAAAGCTGTCAGCTGTTAAACGCTCCATATTCGTAAATGGCGAACAGATGACAGATATTTATCTGAAATTTTATTTATTTAGTGAAAAGTTTGCCGTTTGCGGATATGGATCATTTAACAACTCTAATAACGCGTAAAAATAGTTAAAACTTACATACTACAAAATTGGTGACTCAAACGTGGGCACTCTTTGTGCAATAGGGGTGATGCAAGAAATAGTCAAAATTGTCAAGAAATTTGAAGGGACTAGAAGCGTTACAGATGTGATAAGGCCTGTGCATCAACGCAATGTACGCACTGCCGAAAATATCGCTCCTGTTAGTAAAAGTGTGGCGGATACCCCGAATCTCAATTATATGATAACCGACTTTTTTGGACCTGCAGCTGAAGTTTATGAGCTGTACGACATGTGGTTTCAACAAGAACGTGCCACAAGCCACACAACGTGACCGATTTTGAATTTGTTGCATAAAAAGTTTCCAGAAAGCGTAATATTTTAGGCCACCAAGATAATGCAATTTGATGTCGTTAGAATTTTTTTGTGGGTCTATGTCAAAGGCCGTGTATAAGCGGATAATCTTCAAACGTTGGAGCATACAAAAACCAACATTCGTTAAGTTATCGAAAAGATACCTCCCGAAATGTGCGAAAAAGTGGTCGAAAACTACTTTAAAAGTATCCATTGCTGCAATTGATCCAGAGACGCTCATGTAAATGACATTGTAGGATATTTCGTACATAATGGCAAGGTTTAAGCATTGTAATCAAATAAAAGTTATAATAATATAAAAAGTTTTTCATAACTTTATGTGAGTTTTATTTAACTTTACTTTTGAAATCGGAATATGGATAACCCGCTATTACAAAACTCATAACCGTGACCACAGTTAGGTCGGCGGTTTAAAACATTACATGGGTCTGCAGTGTCCTTCCCAATATCTGTACACTGCCACTTTCTTGCACTCTCAATTAACGTATAAACGGTCTAATTGTTGAAAATTTTGGAAAAATATCATTATATGGGTTGCTGTTATTTATGAATAAATGGTAAAATTGTTGAAAATGCGCAGAAATTATTATATTTTATATTTTAGGTGTTGGGTTTCAAAAAATAAATACTTCTTTGCCTAAAGGAATCGTGGGTTTTGATGCATTTGCCCTAATGGTATCAGCTTCATGGAAGGAAGGATTCATATTTTAATAAGTTTCGTTGAGGTTTTCTCTAAACGTTGTAATTATGTTATATATTCTACAAAATTATCGACCATATGATTTCTAGTAACTCCAAAGGGATTTTAAGTCTGCATTACCGCCTAACGTACAAACTAATATGAAAAATTAAATACTGCGTCCTTCCCGAAAATTTTCCTAAAGTAAGTTGTAGTGGCGCGATGGTTAGTACACGCCATTATCATTCGCATCATTCCAAGTTCAATCCCACAAAGAGCCACCTAACAATATTTGAGCAGCGGTAACCTTGATTTTCCTGACAGACACTTCGAATAACCGAGTAATCAACAAGTCTGGTAAACATTTCTCAAACTGTGTCGTTTGGAATAGTCGTTAAACTTCAGGTTCCTTTGAGTGAGTCTAAAAATGGAGTGCGTGTAATCTTACTGAATGTTAGAAGCTCTGTCATGTCTCATTTATTGGATGCAAGAGAATTTGCATTTTTAAATTGCGTCGACAAAGTTTCTTCAACAGGACCAACTTTGAACAATTTTGAACTTAATTTTTAAAATTTCAGCCTCTTTAGCTAGGGTCTTTATAGTGAGAGTTTTAAGTAAATACACGGACTGACGGATGACATAGATTATGACGAACAAGGATCTGTGTAGTTAATAGCGTTTCAGCTTAGTGTGTCTATCTGATACAAGTGGAATGACAAACTTGGAGTTATTTTTTTGGTAGTGGGAATAAAAATTATTATGTTGACAGAGGTCAGCAAAAAGTCAGCTCGTACCTGTTATGTCGTATATTGTTTAATACTATTTCATTGCACTTTTTATCTTCATAATTCAAATGGGTAAAATTGTGAAGACTTTTTGTGTTCTGGAGAAAGGTCTGCAATGAATAAATTCGACAAATTTTCTCTCCCACAAAATGCAAAAAAAAAACGAATAGTCAGATAAACGAAAACTATAAGGTTTCAGTTCTGTTGAGTGTCTTCATAATAAACTACATTTGTTTCCAATAATTTGTATACCTTTCTTTTCTGTAACTTCCCTTTCGACACACTATTAATACATACTCTTAAAATGTACATACAATTCAAGCGCTAATACATACCTACATGTCTACGCAATTGTACATGTTTATGTTGACTTTCACTGTTTGCCAAGTAGTGTGTTTAACCACATTCTTTGCCAACACCAGCTTTGTTGCCTTCTAATGATTGCCTGGTATTTCGTAAAGTCGACACAACTACCGATGCACAAGGACATACGAATACTCTTGTACAACTCTCACACAATAGCATATTAACACTGCATTGCACATGTACGTGTGAATTTGTGAATGTTCCGTTTTCATTTCACTGTGTGGCCTTCCGTTCGTGCCCACGATTGAGTTTTAAGCAACAGCAGCCACATTTATATAGCATCCATTTATACCAGTAAGTAAATATGCGGATTTCTTGGTTTATTGTAGTGATTGTTTTTGGATATATGTACAATGGCACACATACAATAGTATTGCGGCCAGTTTTCACATAGCATTTTTGTATGTATATGTAAATATGTCAACAGCAAATCTGTTTAGATAGCATGAAGAGCTCATGTTCAGTGTTTTAGTCTCCTTCATCTGCAACAAATAACGGATAAACTTTGATAATTTCTAACAGTTATTACAGTTGTATTATACAGAGTTATCCATTTAGTGGTTTCAAAACCACCGGTCTAGCAAGGCTGTCAGTTGTTAAGCACCTCTCATTTGAACTATTACTTATTTAGTGAAAGGTATGCCATTTACGAATACGGAACGTTTAACAACCGAAGAATGCGTAAAATAGCTAAAACTTGCTATAGTAGTGGTAATTCAAATGTGGGCACCTTTTGTGAATTACGGAGAGATTATGGTTGTCATAATCAACCTACTATGCAAGGGATTGGGAAAAATATAAGGAAATTTGAAGAGACTTGAAGCGTGAAGGTGAGGCGGATAATCCAAATCTCAATTCAGAGTGCTGTGGCCGTATTGTAATCGACAATTTGGGCCTGCAATTGAAGGTTATGAACTGGACAGTATGTGGTTCCAACTTGACGGTGCTGTGAGCCACACAACATGACCGATTTTGGCTTTAATGCATGAGAAGTGTAGGGAAAGCGTAATTTCACGTTATGGCAAAGTCATTTGACCACCAAAATCATACGATTTGACGCCATTAGACTTTTTTGTGGACCATGTCGGCGGCCGTGTTTACGCGGGTAAAAACTAACATACGTCAAGTTATCCTTTAGGTACCGTCCGAAATGTACGAACAAGTGATGGAAAGCTTCTTCAAAAGGATCCATTACTGCAAGTAATCCAGACCCAGACTGCAATTAATCCATTATAAGGAAACAAAAGTTTCATCGAAATCATAACTGTATTTGTATTATTGTAATTGATACGGTTACTAATGAATATAGTGATGAATAATAATGAATATATTAGAGTTAAATTGAGCATTTGACAAGAAATTGGATTGGAATATTTGAGCTTCTATTAGCGTAAACTATATAACGCTAAATGAACTTAAGAAAACGTAGTGGAAATGGTTCATAAATTATCTTCAAATCAAAAAAAAAAAAAAAAATGTTGGCCGGATGGTTTATACCTGGCACGCGTTTCCACTAATTTTTCAACATATTTCGGCATATAAGCAAACTTTTCCTCTTTTAACATCATTCGGTCATATAAACCATATGTTGTGTTAACAACAATCGCTGTGCAAAGAAAATGTTTTTAAAATTGTTTAACTGCTAGTTGATTGGCTTAAGTTTAGTTAGCAATAACATGAAAATAGTCTCAGAAATGTAATTTTTCAAACAGTAGTTGATGAAGATCTGGAGCATATTTAAAATAAATCTGCATACGTATATCGAAAATATGACTTCATGTTTGGAAAATATTGCACGCTTATTGTTCTTGGTTTTCTTGGTGTATATAAAGTTAATCACAAAATTTAATCCTATTGCCAGATACACCGAAGTTTAGTTACGAAATAACCAAAGAATATTTCCAAATAGGTGGACAAGCACTCATTTCAACACGAGCCAAAAGTTTGTTAAAATCATGTGTCGTGAACGATAAAGTGTCGATATTGCTCGTTTTTCCAATCAGTTATATGTTGAAATATTGAAGGCGTAAAGAACGCTTTTACTATGAAAGATTGATTATTAAACCTTCAATAATTGCATATGAATGCAGCACCCCATATAGTTCAACAACTACGTCAAGAAAGTGGAAAGAGGGATGTTGGCGGTTGGCCCAAAAAATTGTTAAAATTTTTTTTCTAGTCTAGGCTGGATCTAGTTTTCTAGTTGTAGACGATAGTGTAGAAAACGATATATTTAGCACTGAAGACGATATACTTATCAGATAATTTGGCGTAACAAAAACACCACATTCTCTTACATAACGTGTAGACTTGACCAGTTTCCAATCAAAATTCATAGTTTTTATTGTATTTTCAATAGTCACGAGATGGCTATTTCTTGCACGCAAGAATTATCACTATATATTTTTGTTAGTTAATAAAAAACAATGTAGCAAATAATTTAGGATAAGCTTCATAAAGGTGAACATAATCCTTGTGTTTAATCCTTGGAAGTTTTTTGATATTGAACCTATTTGTCGCACTTGTTGTAACTGACAGTAAATGTTGTTGTTGAAATATCTCCGTCCCATATCTATATAGATAGAACAAAGTCGTGTTAGTTACACCATTTATATCTCAAAAACGCCGATTTTTATGATTTTTCTGTTTTTAGATTTGTTTTCGTCGGGAATAATATATGATATTAATAAAATATGATATTAAAATAAGATAAATTAATTAAAATATGATATTAATAAATAAAAAAATAACAATAGGCAACTAGAGAGCCTCACATACATAAGGTCACAGTAGAAGTGAAATTTCTTTAGTCGTTGGTCTGTATCTTGATCGAAAATGTGTGTTATATTATGCGAGGTAGTTTATTAACCAGGGTAGGATTGCAAACGCCAAGTCAAGAAAGAGAATATGATCGCCATGAATTAGAATTAGTAGTTCGAACGAATGTATCCTTATTGAATCCCCAACACAAGGAAGTCTATGATACAAGAAAGAAAGCAATTAATCATGGAAAATCAATTAATGATTAATGAGCATCAACACTACTAATATTGCAAAATACTCCACAGTGGCTTAAGTTTTAGTAGCATTGAAAATCACCATCTAAATGCGCATTGAAGCACTTAATTGAACATTGAAAGATCTGCGCAATGATTCGAGATGTTTTGGAGGCGCAACGACTTTTTTTTCTGGCGATTTCCGCCAAACACTGCCAGTAATTCCAAGATCAACTGTTGCCGATTAAAATAAACGCTTTTCTCAGATCATCAAATCTATAGCGCTTTGTGAAGAAACTTCAGCTGACAACAAATATGAGAAATATGTAATTTTGTTTTGCCAGAGAGCAACGAAAAAACTGACACGAAGAATCCCCTCTTTTGTATATTGATATGTATGATATCAAGTTTTTTTTTTGTTCCTACTACTTATACTCTTAGTCTAGTCGAGGTTTCGATATTTCGAATATTATAAAAATTTTTCTTAATAGCGCCTTTTCAGAAAAAAAACTTAGTATGTCAAGTTTATAAATTTCGAATTAAGTGTTGTTTTTTCTTGTAAGCTCACATAAATATTTTTTACATTCTTGCGTGGATATTTATAATTGTCGTCCGCCTGAAGATATAATTACTTAGTAAAAGTACTCAAATATGATTCGAACTTTTTTATTGCAATTTAAATCAATTTTCTTATCTTTTACAATTCTACCGCAAGAATTAATTTGTATTATGCAAATAAGTTTGACTTCTCAAATACGATACAGCGCGTATATGGCTATGATTTCCGCATCATTTTGTCATAGATTACGACCAATTTGAAGGCACAAATTACTGATTAAACACAACCAATGATATAATGTTCGTGACAACCCAATGGCAGCGCAAATCTGTTGTTTAAATACAACTGCTTGATTAAGAATTATAATTGTCACCCTCCACCTGCAGAAAATCTATTGCATAGTTCTGCAATTTCAAAATGAATTAATTGCAAATCTGGCCAAAACAGTGCGCTCGTATGGAATAGAATAGATAGCCTATTTTTAGGTGTTTAATTAATACAATAGCTCGATAATCAAGAGGAACTATCATTTTACCGCTGGAACAGATCAATTTTATTGGGCTTTGTCATTAAAAAGGTAGAGAGTAAATATGTAATATTAATTTCAGAGAGTATTGGATGACAAAAACTTCTCTTAATGTAATGCTGCAACAAAGAATATTGCTTTGTCAATTAGCAAGGAGCGTTACTGTTTATGATAATACGATTGCCATGCAGAATGTAATATTATATAGCTCCGCTTACGACTAATCACGGCAGCGATGACGTTTGTAGCATATTTTTAGTAGCTTAACAAAACTGTGCATACATTTAAACGAATGAGAATTATTTGTACGAAGTTTTATAATATCCTTACTAAACCTTTTTAACAATTTCATAGTTATGGAACAGTTAATCAAATATAAAATTATAAATATAAGTATACAGAATATATTAGAAACACTTCAAAAAATTATTGCATATTTTTGGGATACACAACAATTGCTAACACTTGAAACATTTTTCAGTTTCAACATTTACATTTGCGGTTATTCTATGAAAAATTAATTTAATCCAGCACATTCCTAGCTTATTAATTTTCCCATAAATCGTATGCATGCAGAAACGAAAATGTGAAGTAACTGCGTGTAGAGATTTTGTTCCGGAAACCACAATTTGAAATATTTTGTGGCTTTGATACCTCCATTAATATTTACAGCTTTACATGAAAATTTCGAGTGTTAAAAGAGATATAAATGAATCTTTATACTAAGGGCCTCAGTTGAATCTAATTTTCACAGCACAGCAGTGATAAACGAGGTACTTGTTATGGGTTTATTAGTTAATTTATTTAACTGTATGGTGAGTTAATTAAAACTTGAGTGTGAAAGAAAGAGATTTTATGGGAGAAGTGTGATGGTTGTTTCACATATAATAGTTTTGAATAGTCAAATAGCAGTAAAATATTTGAAAAGTGTTTACACTTGCTTCGTAAGCATATTTTATTCATACAAATTCTTTATTTATTTCTCATGTATTGTATCACATTTATATTGAATTTTGAATATTAATTGGTTAAAAGCGTGACTAGCACTTTTCCTACCTATCCTTTATAATTGAATTTCTACATTCTTTGCTTACATGGAAAACTTTTCGTTTTTTTTTTTATTGAGCATCATCAGTAAAAGCATCATCCATCACTTGGAAGCGAAAGAAGAACCTGCCAAAGGAATGTTAATAATTTTTTTTTATATACAGACATTGACGCGAAATGATTTATGATTATTAAGTGACAAGTGAAATAATATTAAGCGTCAGGTTTAAGACAGTGAGGGGTATAAGAGCAATTTAATACCTTTTGCTACTTTTGTAGTGAATTGATGAAAAAATTGTTCATTATTTAACAAATTTTGAGAGAACTTAAACATTTTAACAATATGTTTATAAAGTTTGTATAACACGCTAAAGAACTTCCAATGATATCTACCAGGACGAGATGTCATTTGTTAAAATTCATTGCTGCAAATAACACCTCATGATGAGTTCGTTTATAGTTGCTTATAATATGTCGATAAATTATATTTATTAGTACTAAATTTTTTTTATGAAAATAAGACCATGCACATTGTGATAAGTCACCGTCAGTCTGAAACACAATTCACGAGGTATTTACAAATTATTGTAGGAAAATAATAAACAAATACAATTCATGTCTCAGATGAATTTCAGTCAGGTTAACTGACTTACATTTACCTCCAACTAACCATTTATTGTGTTGTCAAAATAACTTGAATTTGTGTGAAAATTAACTTCAAAGCACAATAAACGAAGTAAAATTATAAATTTCTGATGTCCTCCATTGAGAAATTATAAAGGAATCACAGATTTTTGCTAAACCTGCCAAATTGTATGTTTGGTGTCCTAAAGAGGGCGGGGATTCCATTTCCATTTGCTGACCTAGGTTTACTAAACAACTGATACAAATTGGTCTAAGCTTAACTGAGTAACTTGTAATGAGTGAAGATGATTATCTCATCTAATAACTGAGTACAATTGAAACAAACGTAAATAACTGCAGTGTAGGAATTAGACTTCCGTTGGGAAAAAGGCAGGTACTATAAGAGGGGGACCAATATGGGCCTTTTTCAATTCTCAATTTTAAAAAGTTGCAAAAAGGTTTGCGGCAGTCTTCGTATCAACCAGTTAAACGGACGGGTATCTTACAGTAGACTTAAAAAGTTCTGATACAAAAATGCTTGAAACTTTGAATGCTCCTTTTGGGCGTTACATTTTTATTCTTTCATCTGAGGGAATGGAGACATATATGAATTGATATAAATGTAATATCTAGAAGAAAGCCACACATGCCACTTTTGCTTTGATTAGATATATTTCATGACTTTTCAAGTCGATTGAACAATGCCCACGATATAAAGACACGATAACTATTGTAAACTCTATAAAAAATTTTAAGCTCTGTGCAAAAAAGCCTATAAATTCCGCAAAATTATAGCTATTTGTTCAGAAAACTAGGAATTTGTGGTATACTTAACTTTAAGTGTTTTTGCAAAATTCTATTTAAGACAATTTATTGTTGCTATTCGGAGCCACTTTTGAAAATTCTTGAAATTCATGAATATCGTCATATGCCTCATTCGGACTCTGAAGCTATGTTGCGGCATCAGCAAATATATAAATATTTTATTTCACTTTTCTGGTAGGGAAGGCAAAAAAATAATTTCCATTTGCCTCAGAATTGTACAAAATGTTTCATTTTTGTATATAAACCATAAACAATTATTATGGTCATATGTATGAAAATTTAATTAAAATTTACTTTTATTTGTCATTTAAATAGCAGTCACTGAAAGAACAAACAACATTTTACTGATGGCGAAGAAGACGAAGAAACACACCTCAAATGTATTCATGCTGAACAGCAAATGTGGCAATAAACGAAATTTTATATATAATATCAACTCGACACAGGCACTCGACACTCATCAGGAACATAACGTTTTAGAAATTTAAACACTTGCCAGCACCTGATAGGATATTCGATGAACCGGTTATTTATAAATAATATCATATTGTTATTTATAAATTATAAATAATACGGGCAATGAGTTTTTGAATGGAATATTTTTACATGTGACGATAATCCGTTTCAGAAGCAATTTTCTTTATTTAAATTACCATATTTTTGTTTACAATATATTTGAACAAATTTTTGGTTGTAATTTAGCAAAATTTAGTGTGAAGATTTTATTCTAATAGCGCACCAAATTTTGCGGAAAATGGACCATGTTTGCCTACATTTTTATACTGAGCTCATAGAAATCATCCGTCAAAGCTTTGTTTTATTGCAACTTGCAATAATTTTATTGAAATTTGATTCTACTTTAATATAGCGTCCATATCAATTGGTTTTCCAATTCAAATATAATTATTTTCAGTTGAAAATCTCTTGAAATTACCACTTTCCCTGGAAAGCGAACAAAGTTTATATTTTGTGTATATGAAGTGGCATATTTAATACTCTGCCTTATCTGACATCATCAAGCTATTTCATTGCTCCAAGTGCTTTATTATCATATAAAGGCTAAATACTTTCATAGAATCTAGAAAATTTCGTTCGAGGCTCTATAAATTACGAGGATACACCCAAAACTAACCGATATTCAGGTATACGCACATGGTGCGAATATTTTGTAAATAATTATTTTAGTGAAAAGTGGCAACCTTATAAAACTTATGTTTTAAATTTTAAGGCACCATGTTCTTTAGTATTTTTATATGAGCCATCAAAATTAAACGATCTCAGTGAATTTGTAAGCATGGGAAAACTTCATCACCATTACGTAATTCAATATGTCCATTTGAAAAGTCTCAGTCTAACAACTATTAAAGCCGAGCTAGATTCTACTCTACGCTAGCATACTCCTTCATTACGACTGTAAAATATGGAGTAGGTTTAAACGAGGACGTACTTGCTGCCAAGACGAACACCGAAGTTGACGACCAATTGAGATGTCCACCCCAGGCACGGTTAGGAAAATTCAAAAAATGGATGATGAAGGTACGTGGGCTAGCTGAAATGATAGGCATTTTAAAAGTACTACACATCATATATTGACCGAAGATTTGAAGGTGAGAAAGCTGTGCGCAAGATGAATGCCGCGCTTGCTTTCAATAGATCAACAACAGAGTCGCAAATATGATTCAGTAGGGTGTTAGCGATGTTTCACCGCGATGGAATATAACTTTTGCGTCGATTTGTAACCATGGATGAGACATGGGTCCACCACTTCACACCTCAAACATAGGAACAGTCAAAGTAGTGGACTGGAAAGGGAGAACCGCGTCGAAAGAAGGCGAAGACGGTTTCATTTGCAAGCAAGGCCAAGGATTATTTGTATTGATTATCTTCAGAAAGGAAAAACCTTTAACTACAAATATTATGCTGATTTATTGCAGTGTTTAGGTGATATAATTATGGAAAAAACTCCGAATTTGGCAAAAAGAAACGTGTTGTTTCATCAAGACAATGCTCGAGTTCACACGTCAACTATAGCGATGGCCAAAATTAATAAATTAAAGTTGGAATTGCTTCATCATGCACCTTATTCGCCAGGTTTAGATCCTCCTGATTATTTTCTGCTTGTAAACTTGAAAAAATGTCTCGGTGGTAGAAGATTTGCCAACAATAAAGAGGTGGAGTCTGCGGTTGATGGCTATTTTAAAAAGTTTGACAGTTCTTACTATAAACAATGTATAGAAGCTATGGAGAAACTATATAGGTATAGAATATCGTTGGAAAAAATGTGTCGAGCTAAGAGGAGATCATGCTAAAAAATGAAGAAAATTTTTCCCAACTTTTTGTATTTTTTTTTTGGGATCGTCTTCGTCTGCATCTTCTTGATATTGATACAAAACTGTCACCTACTAACCGGTTCCGTTTCACAATAACCTACATCAAAAATTAAATGTAATAATCGTGTTATGTCACTGTACTCTTATTGCTGCCACAGCTACTTCGTTGGTGTAAAGCTCTCTTGTGAACGTACAAGGACGGATATTAGTACGTAATGTTGTTAGGTATGAATGTTTATTTCTTATCTTGTTCATCGCGTTTACAAGTTTTACAAATGTAGACTTCAAACGTATCCCATTTGCCATGCAATAATATTTTAAGGTTATCAAGTTCAATGAATTCAATTTCGTTTAGGCGGCATAATTTTTATGTTTATTTTTTTTTTTCAATTTCCGATTTCTTTTCTTTATCAACGACAGAATTTAATTTAGAAAAAGAAAAGTACGAATTTGTCACAAAATATTTGTCAACATTAAGCAGTGATATTTTTTGTGATCTATGTATAGAATAGAAAGAAGGTCGATAATTCAATTTATATAAAAGAAAATTTGATGGAATTTATAACACATTAAAAGCAATGCTCTAGGTGCTCTAGTTTAGTTTTCACTCGGTTATTTCACGCTCTTCGATAGCCTAATTTCGGTATAAAGTTCATAGAAGATATACCTTTAAAGCTTTCTGCTTCGTCCCTACACAGTGGTTGGGCAAAAATGGAAGCAGTGGTTCCAAAAAAATCAAAAAAAAAAAAAAAAACATTATCATTAAACTCTCGAAACAAGTCCGAAATAATGGGCCTTAGAAATGTATCGCATTGTAACACCCTACTAGACGATGTGGTGCGGGCCTTCATTTATATGAATTAATATGTTCGTAGTTTTTATTTATATGCAACATTTAGACAAAATCGGACTATGCTTTCTCATACCTCACATAGAAAAATATCTGTCGGCCTTCAAATTTACTCATACTGTACACTCTATTAGGCACGCTGATTGTGATCACATTTTATACGAATTAATATGTCTGTAGTCCATACTCGAATGCAAAATTTGAAGGGATTAATCCATGCCTTCTTATACACTCCGTTAATATTTAGTCACGCTTTGACATCTGGTCCGATTTTTATGAAATTGTATGTTAATTAACAGATTTACAGTTTCCACTTGAGTGTAAAATTTGGATAAAAACGAAGTGTGCGTTCCTGTAGCTACACAAATATTTTTACGGGCTTCGAAATATATTCGCACTAAAATAGTTAATTTTGAGAAAGCTTTACACAACTTGGCTAATTTCTTTCCTTCCTTCAAGAGCGAAATATTGTAATAGTCGGAGCATAACTTCATGTACCTCTCATACGAGCAATTTTGTGGCTTTTGATCATTTTTCTTACTATAACACCTCGTGAAAGACTCTTGAGAAGTCCACTAACTGTAATATACTGGACAAGATCCAAGGAATGGCTAATGTGTGCATGACTGGTGCGCTCCGCACCGCAACATCTAATGCACTAAATGTAATTTTGCATTTACTACCCCTGGACATAATCAGTATGCAGACTGCCGCAGCAACGGCAATGAGACTAAGACAGCTATCACAGTAGTCAAACAGTAGTTACGGTCACAGTGTAATACTGTTATATCAGGCACCATAGACTACACTCTGGCTGAGCCACTGCTCGACAAGAAGTACTATATACTTATACCAGAGTGAGATACTTGGAAATGTAGAACTCCTAGTACAAAACTGTATGTCGACTTCTACGCTAACGGCTCAAAATTAAATAATCAGGTAGGTTTCGGGAGCCACTCCAAAGACCTAGGGCTAAGCAATAAGACTATCTGATCACTGTAGTGTTTATCAGGCCGAAATTTTGGTATTAAGAAAGTGGCAGAATGGCTGAGATATGACGTCCTTACCACAGTGGGGATTAAAATATTCCCGGACACTCAAGTTGCCATTAAATCCCTGGATTCTGTCTTTCTGATCTCCACATCAGTCTTGATCTCTTAACGATATGGCTGAGCATTTCAGGGAACTGCAGTACAGACGAGCTGGCAAGACTGGGAACAACCTTACAGTATCCAGTCGAATTGGAGTCCATGGGCATGCCTCTGGTCACTTGGAAGTTCCTATTGCGAGATACAGCATAAATAGCAGCAAATTGTAGGTGGGAATCTGTCCGAGGCTGTAATCAATCCAGACAGATGTGGCCTCGCCTAGATCTGAAGCTTCTCATATACTGCTGTCGCTACCAACACCCGACGTCTCATTACCTGTATCCGTCATGATGGGATACTGACTGATCGGAAGATATGCTATGAGGCTGAAGGTTACGACGAGTGACTTTTGCAGGAGCTGTGGGGATGAAGAGGAGGAATAGTCCATAGAACACCTTCTTTGCAATTGCCCCGCCCTAGCGAACAGGCGGGGCTCAACACTAGGCTCTTATTTCTTTAGAGAGCTAAGGGATCTGGACGATATAGACATTGTCCGACTTAAGAGCTTCTTGAGGCGCTCAGGGTGGTTTAACTGAAGAAACTGGTGACATCTATGTCTCTAGTTTCCGTGGAATCAGAATGTGCTATACAGTCTAACCTAACCCAACCTAACATTAATATATGTAACATTAATATATAAGATTAAAATATGATTTTCACTAAATTTTACAAATCTGAATACATTTATTGTTTACTCTGAAATACAATATTGGAAAGGAATCGAATCATGTCATCTCGAGCATTCCCTAAAAGTGGTATAATAGCCACGCAATTTAATCTTACTTACACCCTACTGGACAGTGGTTCGTATGAAACTTTGAATGAAATAACAATCAAAAACAATTAATGGTTTATCACAAAAAAAAAAATTGATTGATGGATTAATAGATTGGAACGGAAAGTTTGAAGGTGAAAATTTCTTTTTTGAAAGCAACTTAGCATTGAAGGTCAATAAACGCAGAGAGAGGTTAAAATTTAGTTGAATTAGTTTATAATGTTCTGTCTTCTTTGTCTAATTTCGGAGGATGTCTTCTAACAGTCAATCCATGAGTATTTTACAGGACTTCAGCTGAATGTCAGTACAAATATTTCATAGTATAGATATTCTATGATATACTCGTATCATATAGAATAGTTAGGTAAAATAACATAAATTTTTGATCGCAAACTTATTCCGAATGGTATTTTTACATATTTATGTTTAAAGCAAACCAACTTATGCGCGGTAGTTTATTACGATTTTTAATTGGAATTATCAAGATAAAAGGGTAAAGCTCCATACTTTGCTACTGTGGCACGCTGTTACAACAAGTTTATTTGCAAAACTCCTTCGCTAAAAACAGATTAAGTGAAGGTCGTCCAGAATCAGAAAATCTCGAAGCGACTAAGACAGAATGGTGGCTCAGACATTAGTTTTACCGGCATATATAAAGTGTTATGCTATTATTTCAACACGATATTGAATTGTTCCCATCGGATTATATATAAATTGGCAAGGCTAGCAAAACAATATCGCGTTAAAAAAAAAAGTGAATTGAACTCATGCAATAATGCACGGATCGTATAGTACAATTTGTTAATGACAATTGATCTAATATCGATGACATACAATTGGGTTGATTATTAAACATAAATAGTTACCCAAGTATGGCACTTTGCAGCATTAAAATCATAAAAAGTTCAGCAAAACTTTCTTTCACTATTTATCACCTGTAAAGTTAACAGATAAAAAACAGTAGGGGCCCAGTTACAGACCCCATCCTTCTTCAATTTTATGTAAAATGTTTTTTTTTTTAAGTTTGTGCAAACTATGAAAACTACCTATACATTGGCTCTTTCTGGATAATTTATCTAACATAAATACGAAATAGGAAATTTGTATAGCAGACACTCTAAAAACTACAGCAAGCATATCCACCCATTGACCTATACTTCCTATAATTTATCTAATAGAAATCTAAAACGTTTAAAACCTTTTTGGGGCATAAATCATGTTCTTCTTGTACAAACCAAAGAATCTATTAAGCTATAAAGCAATTCAACACTTTTCTTTATATCAAAAACTTAAACGTTTTTATTAATAGGAGACTCTCCATCCCCTAAACATGCAAAGGAAGAGTTGTGCTAAATTTGCCTAAAACTAGGCAATGATTTGGTATAAACTATTCAGTTATATCTCGTTCGGTTACAAGAGTTATGTCATAGTGTCAGTTATGTGGTGAAAAACTTTTAATGTATTAGCTGCGAATGGCTAAAAGTTTAGCTATTGTAACTTTGTAAGAGATATAAATCTTTACGCTTGGGAGCTATTTTAGAGCCTAAGTCGTGGAAAAAACTATTTGGTTATTGAAAAGAAAGTGCAAAGTATGTGAATAATTATTCATGTATTCTGTGAAAATAAGAGATGTGATATTAGATTCAATGGAGATATTCTTCTGGCATGGCAAAATTTTGCGGCTTATGATTTATGAGGGATCTACTAGAAATATGACAAAGAACGGTGTGAATTCGTTTGGACCCATGAAGGATAAATGGTAATATAATTGCGGCCATTTCGATGATTGTATTATATATTATTTTACAATAATTATGGGAGCAGGAATAGAAATACAAATTGCAAAAGTAACAGTTTAAAAAATTCGAATAATAACACTGGGCGACATGCTAAGGGTGAATGGTGGTCCCAGGTATCACACAGTACGGCTTCCGCCACATGTGTTAAGAAGTTTGACTTAATTTAAAAAAAAAATTAGAACTGAACCGCTTAAGAAGTTGTATTAAGTTTGAAGCTTATCTTTAGTTAACGAAACAAAGTCTGCGAATATTATGATCATGAATGTCCCTACAATTTGTATGTTCTCGCAAGAGAATTATTCTAAACTTATATAATTCACTTAATAGTATTCATTTCATGAGGTATGACAAATGTAATACAAGTTTTAACTTCCCGGGAAGAAATTTTTTAGTATGGAGTTGCAAACGATGTTGTTTATTCTACTACATCTTTCAGCTGAAAGAAGCCCCTCTGTAGTCAAGGATTTTACAATGGCACTTACTTCCTTTACTTAGATGGCTGTCGGAGTGGAAATATGCATCGGATGTAGAAAATACATACAAGCATTCTTTTTAAGCAATTCTAGCTTTCTTTTGCTAATTTTTGATAATCTACAGAGCTTTTCGCCATCGTTCATGGCCATTGTTATCCATTTGTTACGAGCTTCGGCCAACAACAGCTGTTATTATGAAAGTATAATTTATTCTTGTACATTTATTATTAGCTTTTATTTTTTATTTATGAATTTGTATATTATTAAAAATTGTTTAGTAATTCAATAATTTCTATTTATGTGTGTTCTGTATAGAAAACAATGCCAAGAAGACGTAAAGGGGCTAATTTTGGCCGCCAAACAAGTAAAGCTGCAGGAAGGAGACATAAAAAAGCCCAAAGAACAGAAGAACAAATCCAGCAAGGAAATATTGATGCATGCGTGAGCTTGGCACCATTCCATCAAGAAGAATCCGAAAATACACGAGCTGAACGAAGTGAGTTTGGAACAAGGACAAGTTTACCGTCTCACAGTCAACAGATGCATAGCAAATGACTAACAACGCCAACAGGTACATCGATCATTTACATCTGATTCATTCCTGCGTCTAGCTTTAGAGTATGAGCACGATATTCAATGTTATGCTCATTCAAAAGTAGTAATCGGTGCTACGGACAAGGAATGTGCGCATTTGCATTGCTCTCAAATTGCCAGCCGGAATGCGTTGCGCGTCGGGAAAGGTGCAACTACCTGTAGTTGAAACACCCCCTGAACCACTGAACGGTTTACTTATCTTAACGGATTCAGATTCTAACTTGTTCCTGAAGTCAATTCGAACTTTCAATTCAGGTTTTCAAATGATTCCGATTGGAGTAACAGAAATAATTAGAAATAATGCTGCAAATGGTCAACAATTCAATTCAACATTCAAAATCAAAGACCAAATTTATAATAAAGCCAATGCCAAACGAAGCACAGCTTCTTATAGATCTACTTTATGGGCGGTAAGATTTCCGGAAGCGTACTTGTCATAAATTAATGAAAAACGTTGTCGAAGCCAGAATTTTAAGTGGCAACTTCCGAGCTCAAATTATGTCAATACCACGTATCCCTGTTATACCTTTAGATAAAATTTCCAGTAAGATTGACATTTCCAATGACTATTAATAAGTCCCAAGGCCAAACAATGCCCTTTTGTGGCTTCGATTTGAGCATACAATTTTTTTTCACGTGAACAATTATACGTTGCTTGCGCTCAAGTGGACAAACCATCCAGTTTGTTTGTATTACCCAACGAAAAATAGTGTACGCACTGTAGCATTAAGGCATTAGTATTATTTGTAAGTGGTATTGTTGTAATTAACAACCTTTTTGGGGCATAAATCATGTTCTTCTTATGTTCTTCTTGCACAAGCCAAATAATCTATTAAGTTATAAAGCAATTCAACACTTTTATTTATATCAAAAACTTAAACGTTTTTATTAATAAGAGACTCTCCATCCCCTAAACATGCAAAGGAAGAGTTGTGCTAACATTGCCTAAAACTAGGCAATGATTTGGTATAAACTATTCAGTTATATCTCGTTCGGTTACAAGAGTTATGTCATAGTGTTAGTTATGTGGTGAAAAACTTTTAATGTATTAGCTGCGAATGGCTAAAAGTTTAGCTATTGTAACTTTGTAAGAGATATAAATCTTTACGCTTGGGAGCTATTTTAGAGCCTAAGTCATGGAAAAAACTATTTGGTTATTGAAAAGAAAGTGCAAAGTATGTGGATAATTATTCATGTATTCTGTGAAAACAAGGAATGTGATATTATACTCAATGGAGATATTCATTAAACATTAGTGATTAGTATTATTTGTAAGTGGTATTGTTGTAATTAACGATATAATTTTAAAGTATAAATTAAAAAAAAATATTATAACAAAGTTCTCGTTGTTTGCCAATAGATGGCGCCTGCTGTAAGTGCTAGTTGATTCTGCTATAGCCTAAACGTCATGAGCCACGCTTAGGCATATGGTAAACATACTGTCTCGACACAAAAGTGATTTTATTTTGACGTCATATTCTTTTAGTCGTGTGGATATGTATGATTTTGTGTCAGATAATCGTCATATGGAAGTATGTATAAGTATTGATTTTCTTCCTTCAATCGAAGAAAACGGCGGCTAAAGCTCAGCGAGAGCTTCAAAACGTTAACGGAGATGTTGATCTAAGTGAAACAACGTGTCGGGACTGATTTCGTATCTTTAATGGCGATGATTTTGACGGCATTGCATGATTGGAATCCGTGTCAAAAGCAGGTAGAACTTTCCTCAGTATTAAAACTTGCTCACCAAGCCATTTCCAAGCAATTGCATGCATTACGAATGATTCGAAAGCAAGGAACTTGGGTTCCTTATGAGTTGAAGCCAAGGGACGTTGAGCGTCGTTTTTTGGCATGTGAACAACTGCTTCGAGTAAAGTTTTCTTCATCGTATTGTAACGGGTGATAAAAAATGGATTAATTGGAGCAATTGAAAGCAACGAAAGTAAAGTGGATTGTCCGGTCATGCTTCTATGTCGTCGCCTCGGTCGAATATTCACGCTGCGAAAGTTGTGCTCTGTATTTGGTGAGACCAGGTCGATGTTATTTATTATGAGCTGTTGAAACCAAGCGAAACCATTACTGAGGATCGGTGTCGACTTCAATTAATGCGATTGAGACGAGCTCTGGGTAGAAATGCCCACAATGTGCGGAGAGGCAAGCCAAGCCCGTTAAAACCTACCTGGAAACGCTGAAATGAGAAGTCTTACCCTATCCGCCATAAACAAGGTTTGACAGAAAGATTGGAAAAAGTAGTGGCTAACGATGGGCAATACTTTCAAAGAATAATCTGTAAACATGTTTTCATAATAACGTTGAATTTTTACAAAAAAAAAAAAAAAAAAACTGCGAGAACTTAGTTGCACACCTAATAAATGTTTAGTTTTTTCCTTATTTTTATATATCGCCATCGTTCACAGCAGTTCCTGCCTCTAACATTCATATACCACATCATCACACACTTACAATGAGTTAGTTATTATTTTCTACCCTAGATATTTCCCAGAAATAATTTATGTAGCAAAACAATGCTTACTTATACTGCTAATTGTTAATTACATATTTTTCTCTCTAAGGCCTTCATTATGTAATAACTTAACTTTTATCATTTTATTTACTTTAGAATGAATTTAAATTTCATTACACGATCTTTTGCTTATCAAAGGCCACATTTGAAATGACATGCCAAAAGAGGCATATTTCCTTCAGAATATGCTTAAAATAAATTATCAAATAGCCACAAAAATTTGATTTTATATGATTATATATTCTTACTGCCAAATCTTTGGCCTTTTCCACACATCACATATTATATTTCTAGTCTCAACTCTTGACAGTTCGTGTCATCAAATTCTGTTCTATACTTATTTATTAAGCAACTTTCAAAGATATATAAAGATATCAAGATAAGATATATCAAAGATTTCAAATATATAAAGCGACCTATGGCTCATAATAAACAAATTTGGATTCCCTGTATATTATTGAAGAAATCAGCTTACAACCAATGCACATCAATTATTGATTTACTTGTTACAGTATAGGATTTTCAGTATTTATACAAGTATATACAAGAGCTTTCGACCGTTTAATAGTAACACTTGGAAATAATGATTACCACTATACTATAATATAAATATAAACATTTCATGCCGTGTTTTAGAGTTAGGTTTCTTTGCATTTCTTTGCCCTCCATTGGCATTTAAAAATTTCTCTGATGAATTTTACGTTAGTTTTTTTCAGTCTCCTTCACTTAAATATCAACACGATTTTGCTTTTAAACTGTCATCATGGAATACCATCGATATAAATGATATTTCCATAAAACCACTGCGTTAAAGTAACTTGACAGCTAAACTAATTTTTTAATACATATCTTACATCACTTTATAAATAGCTAATTTAATTAATATGTTAGTGTAAGGAAGGGGTAAATTATAAATTTGCAAAAAACTGTAGTATTTGTCTTTGACAGTTTTTTTTTTGTTCGGAATTTATATTAAGCAAGCAATGCAAACCAATATGTTAGTAGCAAATGTCTCTAGTTTGAGTGTCGCTTTTGACATTTTTGATGTAGGTCACGAAGACAGTACAATATTGCAGTCAATATAAGGAAATTTAAAAGTGTAAACATAGAAAGTCAATTCAATCTGTCATTTTGAGAACTACAAACAAATTTATTGGAGTAAAGTAATTCCTAAAATATTTTTTTGCTAGCTAGACTATTTTTAAAACGCTAGCAATGTCATATTCTTTGTTTTATATACTTGATGTTTTATTTGTGACATATGAGTGTATAGATTGATAGGTAATACGACTTCTCTTTATACTTACATATTGGAATTTTAGCGCAGAATTGACAAAATTACTCATAATATTTCCTTAGGATTTGCAATAACTTTTATATTAAATTTATTATTCCGTTTGAATGCAATTACCTAGGGTTTCTTAAAATATATATACTGCTGATCATCGTACAAATCTACACGAATCTAAATATTTCTTCATGTCGTTGGTTCCAGTGGCAATTTGGACATAGAAACATCTCATATTTAAGGATGGGCTCTGTAGGAAAAGATTTTCAAGAAAAAGAAATAAAACTACCTGCAAAAACACTAGCTAGGTTAGTGCATGAGCTAGCTGAAATGATAGACATTTCAAAAAGTACTATACATCGTACATTTATCGAAGATTTGAAGATGAATAAGCTGTATGCAAGATGGGTGCTGCGCTTGCTTTCAATGGAGCAGAAACAGCGTCGTAGAGATGCTTCAGTAGAGTGATTTTTCAATGTGTCACTGAAGTAAATCCGAATTTAAGCGTCAATTTACATTGTAACTATGGATGCAACATCGGTTAACTACTTCACACCTGAGACATGGGAAGGGAACGGTCAAACTAGTGGACTAGATGAGGGAATTATGTTCAAAGAAGGAAAAAACGGTTTCGTCAGCAGGCAAGGCCATGGGGTCTGTTTTTTGGGACGCGCATGGGATTATTTTTATTGATTGTCTCCAGAAAGGAAAAATCTTCAACGGGGAATATTATGCTAACTTATTGTAGTTGTTAGGTGATAAAATTGTCAAAAAAAAAAAAAAAAACTAAGAGCAACATATGATAGCAATGTCTTCGTACTGGAGAAAGCCATCCCCAAATCAAAATGGACAAAGCCTATACGTAATATAGGCCAAATAGGCCAATGTAAGAGGCCCAAATATCTACAAAGTAGAATAGTGGTTGGTGCAGTCTGCAGTATGATCACCTATGCGGCGTCTATATGACCAGAGGCGGCAATAATTAGGAGCTACATGAGGAATATAGATTCAGTCTAGAGATTTGCTACACTTGGGGTATAATCTGTTATGCTCATTTACCCATTATTGCGGGTCATAATATAAATTAGTTGGCTATTCAGATTTTTCTTGTGTTACTATCTGTCAGATCTTTATGAATATCAGTTGTGGTAAAAGGCCATGTTTTCTCATCTTAGCTTAACTTTTCTCTCAATGTTTTAATCATCTTTTGGATCCGATCGCCCAATATTTTACTCCTATTTTAAGGAAATATTTTTTGTGCAATAAAAACGCCATTGTTTTTACACAAAATTCTAATTCCGCTCAGGTTTCACTTTTTGGTTTTTAATTTCAATACACAAACACTTGTCGTATGTAGTACCTTTGAGACAAATTTGATGACGTAGCCCTTGTTATGTTACAAAAGATGGCTGGCATGGTATAATTCGTTTTGCCTGTTAGGGAAGTTAGGAAAATACATACTCTAAGCGACAATGTAGGTATTGAGAGTACTGCGAGGTATATAAGTAGGCCTGAATGGCAGGCAAGGTGGACAGTTTCCACGAAGACTATATGGAAAACATGCAACTTTCGACTTTTTCCCGATGCAATTTTTAGTGAATATGGATATTTCAGGTCACATCTCTTTCATTTTGGGCGGGATGGAGAACCATTTTGTCTATGTTGAACAAAAAAATGTTAAAGAGAGTGTACATCATGTGTTCCCCAGCTGTATGGGACAATTTTTCGCAGGTGGTAACGTGTCTTCTAAGAATGTAAAACAGAAAATGCTATCCACATTGAAATATTAACTCTCCACTCCTTACACATAATGTAAGTTATACTTACTAGTCACTAGTTGGAGGTAAATTTTTACTTTTCTCTTATGGAAAACATTGTACAAAATATTTCTTAACAGTAGATAGAACATGTATATCTAACATTTTTGGAATATTCTCGTAAATATTTTTATATTATATTAATATTTTTATATTATATTACAAACAAATAATCTAAAGAACTATTATCAGATCAATTATATATTGTAATAAAACATTCATTCCATACTGTATAACCACAAAACCCCATGTTTTTTCGCAAGCTGACGAAACACTTGATGTCAAACTCTATAACTGAACCTTGCAAAATAATGTAAAAAACACAACAAGGAAGATATAAACCTGTATCATAACATAGAAAAATATTTGCTTCTATCTCGCCTGTAATATGTCTTATAATGGACATGTCTTGTGTATCATGTATCACGACTATTTTAACATTTTGCAAAAGTTCTTGCATTCCGGCCAACATTGTCTTAAAGTAAATCTTTAATTTTCACACCCCAACAAAATTGTTATCTTTCGCTCATATAAATATTTTTGTTTTATTTCAATTATTTTTTTTTTCTTCTTCTTATTCTTTGAATATTGCACCTCTTTGTAAACGGAAGTGTTATTTTTATCTTGCACTTTTGGTCTTTTGTCTGCAGACACATAAAAGCCAAGTGCCAAGCCATAAACCAGCGGAAACTTTATGATGTGGCACGTGATTCGATGCATAACACGAGTGGGAGGGTATCTTAAGAACTCGAGCAAGAAAGTGTCGGAGATAGGGTAGAAGAGAGGTATTCGGTGGATCATAAGATCCACTTAAGTGGATGTTCACACACACAATCCACCAAAATTGTTTAACAAAAGACAAAACAATTTAGCAAGTGTTTGAGGTCGTGCTTGGGAGAGCACTTTAGCGAGAAGACATTTGTTTTCATTCAATGGAACAGTTTTGTTATAGAATAACCAAAATGCAGTTTGTTAAGTTGAGTTGGCAATAGACATAAGTGATGATATACTCAAGGGATGGCGGTGTGAAATGGTAAAAGAAGCCAACAGTTTTTGATTGAATTAAAGTTAGTTATGGTATTCTAGATCTAAAGTGTAATCCAACTAGAATGTAATCGAAATAAACATAACTGGCGGCTTTTATACCAATTATATATTTAACTTATATATTCATAAATTTATATCATTTACTTCTATAACACTATTTGTAGTAAAAGTATGGTTCCACATCTTGCACAAATTAGTCGATCCAGCAACAAACGGAGAACATTAGAAAATTAAAATTGTGCTTCCTTTGTTTTGCATTAATTCATCCTTACTCATACAAATTTCAGTTTTCGTTTTTCTGATTCTTTGTCAACGCTTGAGAAGGCTGCAGTAACATTGCGCAATTTTCTGTCAATAATGTTTAAATCATCGGCATACGCAAATACCATAAGTAGTTTAGTAAGTAATACAGTTTTCCACATAATTTTCTCCATGTTGAAGGGGTACCTTAATGAACTGTCGCCCTGATTGAATGCCAAAGTTTGATTTATGACACATTACATGGTATATAATAACTTTGTATGATTGTGTGTCGTTAATATTAGCACTTAGCACAATTACGCATTCATCATATTCTTGAAAATTTTGGGCTCTCTGGTTGTTATTTAACCAAGAGCCTTTGAAAAATTTCCAAGCAGCGTACGAATTCTGCCATAACCTTTTATAATACAGCACAGCGGAAATGGTTAACCTCTTCTCTGGCTTCTAACGGTAATATCATATTTTCCACTTTTCCACCAGTAGAAAATACAACACACTTTTAGGCAGTGTTTGTGTAAACTACCATAACTATCCAATACAATATTCTTACAGTTTGTTGTACGCATATCCACAACAGCCATTTGTGGCGTTATATTCAAGTACTGCAAAAGCCAACTGCTTGCACTGCTTCCTGCTCTTATCTCTTGCTCTATCTCTCTTTACTTTTTGCAGTGCTGCAGAAACTTGCTGATAACTACAACATTATTGACAGTGGCAAAAACTTAACTCAACTAGAGCATGCTGTCACAGGCATTGCCATCACCGGAGCCACTGCAACCACTTGCTGCAACAAATCTCCTCATTGTTGTCGAGAATTAGTTTGAGGCTGGGTATTTATCATTGCAGAGCTTAGCACAGAATCCTATTGTGGCACTTTTACACTGTACAGGGAGTTGTTGCCCTTTGTATTGTGGATACTAAATTCAGATGTTTTGTGATGTTCAACCATTTAGAAAGATAAAATGTGTTTACAGTAGGTAAAAAGTAACAACGTTTTACCATGTGAATTTAATAAATCACTACAAAGACTTCAGTTCTTTGAAAAATGCATGAGAAAAAAAATACCCAAAATCATTTGGCTTAAGTTCTAGAAAAAGGGCATTTGAATGCAGCTATTAAGACTATATTGGTTTTGAAAATCCTTAGAAGTAACATACTTTGCATCTTTTTTGGGTTTAAAAGCACAAACTATGTTTTAGTTGAATGTGGTCATAAAGTTCTTACAGTGCTTTATAAAACCCATACTGGAAAAGGAATTTCGTTTAATTGCAATACAATTAAACCAAATAGTAACACAAGAAAAAATACAGGTAATGTTTGTGTGGCTTCAAATTCCTCGTTATTAATTAGTGAGAAGTAATGCTAAATGAATATTTTTGTCTTTACGTAATTGAGTCTCTTTGAGATGGAAAATATGGCTCATAAAAATATATCAAAGTTTTGTCTTATACTATAATAAAGTCGTAAATATGCCATCTCAGTCGCTCCATTTTACTCATATGACTCCAAATAATACTTTTATTATGCATGATTTTTTAAGAACTTTCGTATTGGATTTAAAAAAAAAAACACTTAAAATTTTGAAATCTTTATCTGGGTCGATAAAACGATCTATATAATGCAAAGTTTAAAAATGATTTCAAGCAAATGTTGACCGCGGCTGCGCTCCAAATGGTTCATACGCTGAGTCCAATTTTGGCATACATTCTCCTACATATCGGCCGGTATCTCACGAATAAATTCTTCAATATTGGCTTCCAGTGCGTCAACCGTTGCGGGCTTGTCTCTATAGACATGAGCCTTAGCATAGCCCCACAAAAAATATTTTAAGGCTATTTGAAGGTTAAATCGCACGGTCTAAGCGACCGTATGACCGGCCCCAAACTCAAAATAAACTGTTCACCAAACTCGCTCCTCAATTGAGCCATTGTTACACGTGCTGCGTGGCATGTGGACCCGTCTTACTGAAACCACAATTCAGCCAAGTCCAGCTTCTCGATTGTACTCATTGCAGTCACAGTAACTTTCTATTCACAGTAACTTGCTCACTTCGTCGTTTTTGAAAAAGTACGGTCCAATGATGCCACCAGCCCATAATTCACACCAAACAGTCAATTTATAGGGATTTATTGGCAGTTATTGCAATTCTTCTGGCTAATCTTTACACCAAATACGGGAATTTTGCTTGTTCACGTATCCATCAACCAGAAATGAGTTTCGCCGCTGAGCATAATACTTTCCGATGAAAAAGTTAGCCGTTGTGGTATGGCCTATTCTAGAGACCAAACGTGTCAACTAAAAAAATGTGAGACGGTCAAGGCCGTAAAGATAGCTCTATACCAAGAGTGGGACAAAACAACTCTTAGGTCTTCTGCGCTCCTTCACCAATTTCTTATACCCAGCTTTGATAATATTTTAAAAGTTATGTTTTTCTAAAAGACTAAAGGATCGAGTCGAAAAACTTTTAGTTGGAGCATTCATTTCTTGTGCCAGCTGTATTTTAAAAGGTTTTACACTCAAATCCTTCCGCGAAATTTTTCACGTAGTGGGGTAACAGAGATCCAATTGCTGCGAACGGCTCCGAATCAATAATTTACGGTCATTAACAATACTGGCGGATACAGCTGCGATATTTTCCCCTGTCCACACTCTACGTATGTGTTGGTGGTTCAATATCCAATAGTGTAAATTTAGTGCGAAATTTAGTGCGAAATAAGATTTCGAATAGCCGCCTCAGAAGGTCGCACAAACTGACCTTAAAAAGGAAGAAGTGCTCAATGCACTTTCTTAAACCAGCATCAATTTTGATAATAAATTTCAATAATCTGCAAGCGTTGTTCGTTTGTAAGTCAATTCATGGTTAAACCACAGATCAAACTAAGCATGTTTATTAGTTTATATGCTATATTAAAACAGCTGAGCTGCCAAAAACAGTGTTTCTAAAAAGAAAGTTGTTAAAAAATCACCCTTTATTTATATATAGGTATAAAAATATGTCTTAGATGATTTCGTTAGAAATTGTGTGTTAAAACAACTATCTCAACCAGGCAGCGTTGGTTCATCAGGCACCATATATGGAAAAAGACTTATTATTTTCTATTTATATAAATGACTTGAAAAATATTGATTTGTCAGATGAAATATTTCTGTACGCTGATGGTAGTGCTATTTTTTGTCCATATAAATATGAAATGGCTGTGAAAAATTACATAAAACGAGAAGCAAGTCTATTATTAGAGTATTTGCGTATTAATAAACTTTTTCTTAATCCAAATAAAACGATATTGATATGATTTAGAACACATTGCCGGTGCAACGACAACTTTAGTATATACATACCTATAGACGGGGAAGAAATTCCACCAGTTAATTCAAATAAATATTTGGGATTATATTTTCAAAGTAATCTTTCTTGGACAGTATTTGAAGTCTACAGTATCACCTGCCACAGGTTTATAGTATAAATTTAAAAATAAATTTGATGGAAACACTAAATTTCTAATATTTCAATCTTTAGTTCAAAGTCATTGTGACTATTTAGCCATTATGAGTGGTTATAAAAAGAGTTCTGAATCAAAATCACTCAAACGGCAACAGAATAAAACATTAAAGGCTGTAGCGAACTTGCCAATTGCGTATTGTACGCGTTCTCTGTATAAAGATGTTCCCAACAGTTTTGACAGTATATGGTTGTTATAAATTACAATTGCTAATTGGCCTGCTGCTCCTTTCAGATGGTTTAATTGTTGACAGTACTATGCCAATCCTCTCAAACACACTGCAAAACGTTCCCGATAGTCAATCCTAGCCCGGCCATTGTTTGGGGCTTATCGCTATTCGTTCATAACCATTTTCAGTGACATTGTCGTAAGTGACCCCATTTCGATCATCAATCATTATCCGTATCAGAAATGGGTCAGTTTTGTTGCGATTCAGCTGCAGCTCGCGGAAAAGAATTCGGTTCAGTAGATTCTTTTGCGCTAACTCGTGTCGCACCCAAACTATGACCTTCTTTTTGTATCCAGACTTATCCAAATAGCTTTTTGTTGCACATTCATTCTGGTTTTCCCCATAGAAGTATTTCTATCATTTCTCTAGAGCAGAATGTCAAGTAAAGTTTTTAAATATTTTTTCAAGTTCAACATTAGAAAGCTCATGAGAGATGTTATAAAAATTAATATTTTTATCGCATTTGAAGAATTCGTATACAAGAATTTGAGTTAATTCTATCTATCTTCTATCTTCTATCTTCTTCTTCTATCTATATCTATCTATATATATGTATATATAAAAATCAATTGTTGTGCGTTAGTCTCGCTAGCTGGAGAACGGTTGGACCGATTTGGCTCATTTTGGTCTTAAATTATTGGTAGAGTATTCCGGAAGGTTTAAAAGGTTTTATTTGAAGTGATAGATGGCGTTGGAGATGAGATTTTTCCAATTAATTTTGTTTTACCACATTAACATTGAAATTGCACTGCATTCCAATAAATAATAACATTTAATAATGTATTCTAATTTGAAAAGTAACTACTAATACAAAAGGCATTTTGAAGGCAAAACAACGTTTGTCGGGTCAGCTAGTTTTTTAATATTTTTTTAATGAAAGTCAAAAATGCCGATTATGTAACATCATAAATAAAATGTAAAATTTTTTTGGTAAAATTTTAAATAATTAAATAAAGAAAAAATAATAATAATAATACTGAATTAAGGTTAAAAATTGTATGAATTTAAATATTAAAAGCAAGGTTTATATTATGATTCTCTTAAGCACATGCAACAAAGCAAATAAAAAAAAAAAATAAAAAATAAGTGATGATAATAAACTCATAATGTAAAATAGACTATATTTGTGTCGGTAAACTGGATTTGAGTACGCAAAATTTCGTAGATGCAGAGGCAGCCGATTCCAAGCTCTGCAAACACGCACCATAAATGTTTTTAAGAATATAGAAGAGTCTGGTGTAAGAGGAATTAAGAATTAAATTGTGGGTTTCTAGTTGATCTAGTAATCTACTTCGCATTAAAGGTGGTGAACCAGATATTACCAATTTATAAAATGATTTAGTTATTTGAAATTCAACATAACTTTTAAAGGCGATAAAAACGTATAGAATAGTGTGATATATAAGTATAGCACCTCAAACTATATATAAACTTCACTACCATATTAAAAATCCTCTCTATTTTCTTAAGGTATTCAAGATTTGTTCCCGAAAACCCGTCAATACCATAACTAATTTGAGACATCAGCAAGGCATGAGGTAACCTCTCTCTAATATGAATTGGAGGGATGATACACTTCTCTTTTTGATTGGGATTCTTTCAGCCAGAGTAAACAACTAATTCTTTTATAATAATTACATTACATTCCATATTGAAGTAGTAACTCGGAAAAAACCTGTTGAAGAACTACTTATTATTTTCAGAGGCTAAGTAGAAGGTACTGAATACATGGACCTCCACATATTTCTTTCTTGTTACCATTTTCAAAATCAAGAGAAAACTTATGCATGAACAGCCCTTATTTCTTATGTATTTCTTCCTAACTTAACTGTCTTAAATTATTACATCTTATTACCATTGTATAAGAGATCAATCGCTTTTATCACATCATTTGATGTAGTAACTTTCCATAAAATTAGCATTTGATATAAAATCATAAGAGCATTTATTATTCTCAGAAACCTAGTCAACGTAAACAAATAGAACCTAAGTAGATAAATCTCAATCAAATGCGAATTTATTGACTGCAACAAATCCATAAAATCGACACAATCACAAAGAGTGGATGTGAAACAACATTCTCGAGAACATTAGAAGGTACTCGGAGTCCCTTCTACACTCACAGATGGATGTGAAGCGTTGCCTATAAAAAATGCTTTCAACACTTTGTTGTTGATACTTGTTGTCTCTGCAAAGGATGCTTCATTTACATATAAGGATATTTCCTATGGAAAACGTTACGGAATTGCCATATATTTTTAATAGCTCTTTAGGTGTTTGATCATTGTAAGGGCAAATAAAGTCATTGAATGGATTTGCATATGTGATACTTTGTGAAATTATTCATTTATTCTTGTGTGTGTAAGCATAACATGTGCATAAATATTTACGCAGACACCTTTAAAGAGAGAAAGGGGAAGAGACAGAGGGTGAGGGAATATTAATAATTGGGCCTCAAAAAAGGCATTCGGTGAAAGATGTGTAGAAATGTAAACGTTAAGTGAACATAAAAAAAGTAGAGAGCTTTCTTTACAGTTAGTTTTACAATAAGTTGGATGTGAACTGTTCAGATTGTTTTCAAAAGAAATTCGATTGTACAAGGTTCGTTTCATATTTATAAAGCCACTCATAAAATTGCTTTATTTGTGTAACGGTACATTTTTTGTTGATATAATGTTCTATTAAATAACTTGTTTGTTGATATAATGTTCTATTTATAACTAACAACCGTGTACACAAATTTTGGGATTTGTGCACATAAAGGTGCTTTTATTTTTGCGATAATTCTCTTTTTACCGTGCTTTACAGTTATAATGCCAAGTTGAATTAGTGAGTTTTTAAATGTGCAAGCGATACGATCATTATTATTTATGTGAAGAAGTGGTAAAATTCAGTAACAAAAAAGATATACGGCGAGAAAAAAGTTTGAAAAAACACGAAATAGGTAAAATTATCGCTTACAAGGACCAAGGATGCAGTGGAAGAGAAACCGGGCGCAAACATAGTCACATTTAAAATTTTTTACAAGATCCTGACACTTATGGTTTTATGAATATAAAATGCACCTTGATTTCACATTTGATTCCATTTAATCTTCCGACACTCATAATTATATTGGAAGATTGTTGAAGGTAAAACGATCTTAGAAAGTAAAACGGTGTCTAACAAAATATTTTGGGTGCGAATTCCTTAAATTAGTTTCATTGGCTTAAAGCTCAAAATTTATAAAGGAGCAGCCACTTCTTATTCACAGGATTTACAACCTGTCTCTACCTACGCTTCTCACCTTTATATTTGAAACAGAATTATAATAGCCACATTTTACAAAATGACACGAAAACTCACAAAGTTCAAGATGTTGAAGTTTCTATTCACACTACAAAAACTGCAACATCACGACTTTGCTATCATAAATTGCCATTTTCACTCACGACTACTCCACAAATCAGAATCACATTTCATCTATATTGGATTCAGGCATTTGGGAGAAAAAAAAAAGAAGGTAATCTCTCACAAAATACACCAAAAACTGCAATAGATACATTATAGAAATCAACCACGTAGCAGCTGTGAAACGCATTTCCGCCGGAAATGGCAATACTACGCACACTTCCACGCAGCTGATGCGAAACGAATTGAGGTGAGGTACTAAGTCGCTTTAACATCGAATGGCTAAAATGAGAAATGATTGTGGTATGTGTTTGTGTGTGGGTATGTGTGTGTGTAAATGTGTTTCGTAAATGTCAGATTTACTTCATTCGATTTAGGTAGACTTAATATCACGTGACTACATTTTAACCATGTGAATCTGGTGCCTTGATTGAGTTTCCTCATTTGCTGCTGTTGGTGCATGGGTTGAATGTGTATGGGAAAATAGGGCATCGGAAAGGATATGAAGACATATGCTTTGATGACAGTGTCCTGTTCTACAATCGATTCATTGTTGTTATTTTCAAAGCCTTCTTTTAGGGTTGGTTGGAGGTTTTGCAGTTTTTGTTAATGCAAAATTTCGCTTTGAGTTTTCAGGAATTCATAGAAAATTAATGGATCTGAGGAAAGTTTTGGAACACATGCAAATTTGACACAAACATATACATTTAAGGTTTGTCATAAATCTACCTGTGACGGTTTTCCTATGAAAAGATTACACAGTACAACAGCCAATCTGGGGGGTGAGAAATTCCAAGTCAGGGTGATGGTACTAGGTCAGTATAGTAAAATCCTCAAAGGGTTTCGCGTTCGTATTTTTAATTTTTTTTTATGACCTTTTACATTTTTTCCTTATCTTGATGTTTTTTCGCTTAGTTGTAAAACTTTGGCAAAAGCGTAGTTTGACATAACTCGAGAACAGCTAGTTCGATTTTGCTGAAACAAATTGAGAAAAATTAAGAATTACATTTCCTTTAATCCATTCATATACTGTTTCTCTACCAAATCAACATTTTTGCAATTATAAATAAATTTATGAAGAAAATTTTGTCAAAAAAAAATTTTTTTTTTAATCATATAAATGCCAAACGGAAAAAAGTGTCAAGTCTTATAACTTTTACGTAAGGCTACATAACCTATAAACAAAATGCGACATAGATCATAGAAATCGATTAACGTGTTCGGCTTTTATTTACAATTAAGTGAAGGTATCCCATTTTGACAAGAATATTGATATTTGTTTTTATTCAAAAAAATTTTCCCTTCTGGCCATAAACTACTAAAAAAATAAAGTAAACATTTTTATAATTTTTTATTTTTATTTTATTTATTTATTTTTATTTATTTTAATAAATATTGCCTAGACTTTTTCGATGGTGGTTGTTCGGGACTATTGGCATCGCATTCATCGCTGTCATCAGTTTCTGAACCACACATAATGTCAATGTGTGACTCCACTGCTGGCCCTTCTGCACCTCCTGAAAATTCTTTATCATCAGGATCATCCTTGTCTTGCCACACAAGCTTACTCCACCAGCAAATTTCCGCAATTATTGCACTCGGCGACTTTTTGCCTCTATATCTGTAAATTTTTGTTTTATTAAAATGAGTTTGAAAAAATAAAAAAATTAGTATTACCTCATTTCAAATGGCATAGCAACTTGATGATAGCGTTCGCCTTGTTCATCAGATTCGGTAGCCAATTGTTTGCTGAAGTAGTCCAGATGATGATGTAAATAATGGATTTTCAAGGACATGTGGACACCAATTTTCGAGAACGATCTTAACATCCTTGCGACAGAAACATCGTAGTTGGTAGAACGATGCTTTCCCAACAAGCCTTCTGTATTACTTCTTTGATTGCCTGCCATGCATCCAATTCAGCGTCAATCAAAATATTGTTGAATGCGTCACTTTTAATCAGCTTTCGTATATCTGGACCATTTAGTACGCCTGATTGGAAAAAATGAATTTGTAAAGATGGAAAGTCATGGGAAATGAATGTAATATTATAACTTACCTTCTTTAATTTTACTTTCGCTGAGTCTCGGGTAAATTAGTTTCAAACACAAGAAAACTTCATCTCTTTTGGCGATAGTTTCGATGAAATTCTTAACAATTCCAAGTTTAATATGCAGTGGAGGCAGCAATATCTTCTCCTTCGGTACTAAAGGCTCACGAATAATATTGGCCGTTTGTAACCTGCTGTGTTCTCTGAGTTTCCATCCGTGGCATGCATATTGGTCACCGGAAAATCGTGTGTCCCAATCGCACAAAAAGCACATATATTTTATATAGCCGCTTTGAAGACCGCAAAGCATAGCTACAACTTTTAAATCGCAGCATATGCGCCACCTATGTTTGGCGCAGTTAACCATTTTCAAAATATTTTCCAGTGCATCATATGTTTCTTTCGTTTCTGTACTATAGGCGATTGGAACTGAATGTTTTTTATTGGTCTTATGCAGTAAAACTGCCTTCAAGCTGAGTTTTGAACTGTCAATAAATAATCTCCAGTCATCTGCTTCATATTTTATTTCCATTGCGTCCATCAATTTTCCTACATCCGTCATTCACAAGGAATAAACTTTGGAGTGTTGCCTGACGACTTCGATAAGCTGTGACTTTCACACCGGGTGCCAACAAATTGTTTGATTTCAAAAACAAAGCCAGCTCTTCCGATTTATGCTGTGTTAATTCCAATTTGGCAACAATTGAATCAAGCTTATTTTGATTTATTAAAATTGGCTCATGGGATACTGATGGCTCATATGGGGGATCATCACGTAAATCATATGTCGGAGCAGTCATAGAAGATAAAATATCTGGGCTAAAAGCTTTTGGCACAGGAATGTCGTCCGAATGAGGCAATGGTGTTGCGGCACTTGCAACACCAACGTAATTATACGATTTTCTTATCCTTTTAGCGGCTCCTTTATTCGCACATGCATAGCAATTCAATGGATTGTGACCTTCGCCAGGATTAGCCCAAGTCATTGGGATACCGAATGGCATAATTTCACGTCTTCTATTTTTCCACTCCATTAGACGGTTGTAGCAGCTTTTACACACTATATTTGGCACCCAATTTTTGTTCACTATATCATTTTGGTTGAAGTACATCTCGTATATTTCAACAAAATCAGTACTGAAATTTCCCCTTTTTTATGTGTTGAGACATATTGACCGCAGCAGTAGCAAAAGCTATATCTGGCTTGCACAGTTCCATATTCTATGACAAAATGAATGACAAAAATCGAACAATGAACACCTATTTATACTACGTATTTTTCAATATTTTACTGACGTTCTAAAACATGACCACACATGAATATGGGTGCAATTTGTGTAAAAAAATCATGCAGGTAGCCAACAGAAAAAACCCAAATAATTACAAAAGTGCACTTTCCTTTTTTCCTTTTCATTGTCCGCGCACATTTATGACCGTTTTTCAGTTTTTTACAGCAACCATAAAAATCAAATAATCTTTTGTTTATTACTTTTTTTTAATTCTGAGAAAATGTAAAAGGTCATAAAAAAAACTGACACATACGAACGCGAAACCCTTTGAGGATTTTACTATACTGACCTAGTACCATCACCCTAACTTGGAATTTCTCACCCCCCAGACAAAAACCCCAAAAATGTTCCACAGTGTTATTAAATTGATAAAAATATTTTAAGAACTTGTGCAACGTCTGTTAAGGAAAGTACACAGCAATAAATCACACTATTTAATATATACTCGTATACAAAATAGCTATAACTGTGGATGCTGGAATGAAGGAGCGTCCACAAAAAAAGGAATGACTTTGTTTTTATTCCATGTCATTCGAACAACCTGGTATTTTATTTAATAAAACGAGATTTCTTTTCTGAAAATGGCCCTGCTGGGGTGGTAAACTTATGACCTTGCACTTGGAAAGTGTGACAATTTTTGATTTTGATATTGAAAAGAATATGAAGTAAAGGCATTTTGTCATTTTCGTATGAAAAAATATAATGTGTTTCCTTTGAGTCGTCCCAAAAAAGAAATCCTCTGTACGGACACCACGCTTTTTCACTTTTGAAAGAATTCGAGGTCAAAAAACCCATGCCTTCTAATTATTAAAAGAAGACAAAGAAAGAAACAAAAAAACTGAAGGATTTTAACACGACATTTTCATTCCATGGTCCAATATTTTTACACCACCAACCAAAGGGATGAAAGTGTATACCATATGACGTCTTTCCTTCCCTGCTTTCATGATTGCAAAGCCTTCTCATTGTGTTACTTTTTTCGCCTACCATTTTCCCATTTTCATCAGAAACAAGTAAATCGATTGCATTGTACAGGAATATCTGGGAACATTTGTAGCAAAGACGCACCATTTCCGTTCAACTAATCTGGTTTACAAACCTAGTAAAAGGCAGCAGTTTATTGAGCAATCACTTTTACATCTATTTTATGTTCAATTTTTTATTTTGTCTATTTATTTTAATAGCTTCGACTTAATTATTAGAAATGCAACACAATTATATGTTAAATTCTCTTTTTAGAGTATATGAGTGCAAATTCCTTGAATTCACGTCAGAATATTTCACTCTAGAAAAATTCCAAAGTAGATATAAAAAAAAAATCAACATATGTTTTCATATCGTTCCCTAAATATTTTTCTGTTTTCACATTCATATAATTAGTATTATTTAGTATGTTTCATTCACAAATATTTTTCTTAAGTTTTTGTTTGCTGAATTCATTGCATTGATATTGCATTTTAATACCACTCTCATTGAGAACCACAATTTTTCTGTTTTGTACTCGTATGCGAATATAGTAAGATTTATTTACCCTTCCTGACATTTCAACAAAACTGAAAAATAAATAAAAAATGAACAATTTTCTTACACATTCAAGTCGAAAAGTTACGTATTACTTTCTAATACCTTTGTTTAGAGTTTATTTTGCGCAGGAAGTTTTCATAACGAATGCAAAAATATGATAGCGAAAAAGGCTAACGTTAGAAGGTGAGATGGAAATAGTTAGGTTTACTATAATAATGCAAATATTCACATTCAACGTCATGTTGATTCTCGTGCTACGTTCACTTAACACTAATATGCTTGAGCAGTAGAAAAATAAAGGCAATTAAAATATCCACTGGTCTATAATGTACATGTTATATTATTACATCGGAAATTTTTCAAAAAAGGTGTTAGAAAATCTTATTTCAATCGAAAAATTAGTGTTTTCTACTTTTTTTTTTTTAATTATCTCATGCAAGTATTCAGCGTAAAAAAGCTGCAAGATTTTTCATATTGAACCATATTTTCCACTTCAACAGGCAGGATTTTTCGGATGAAAAAGGATCTTGTTAAAGTATTTCTAAAGCTCACTCAACGAAAATTGGACGCTGAGGCAATTTGCTCTGCTTCAGTTATCGAACATTTTTCACAACCAAGAAATGTTGATAATAAAATCCGATAATTTATGTGGTGAGAATTTTTTCATAATAAAGTTTAAATTTTAATTGAGAATATTTGACTTCCAACTTGACACGTCCCATAAAGGAATTACCAAAAATTATGTTGTAAAGAACCAAATTGCAATTTATTCACATGTTCTATATATAGATGGTACTGTTAGGTTAAGTTAAAAAGGAAATTATTTGTAGTATAAGAAATGGAAAGAGAAACCACGAATTGAATAAAAAATTCGGAGCAAAGCTTATGAAGGTAACTTGGAAAATATAACTGCTATGCACACTACATTATTCTAACATAAGTATGCAAAATATGGAAAGCATTGTAAAGTACAGAATGGCGCATCAATTGCAGTAAGGAAGGAATTCAAATAACATTTTTTTAATCAGTGTATATCATTTATTTATTTATTTTTTTTATTATATAGAACATTTAATTTTATTTTTTATAACCAATTGGTTTTGAAGATAATTATGATGGTTTTGAAATGACATCCATGCTCATTTGCGCATATGCGGCACCTAATCAGAATACTATTCACTGCTGTCTGAAGGGTTGAAGTCGGGATCTCCTCAATTGTTGTTTTAATGGACTGCTTCAACACAGTCAATTTCTTTGGCTTCGTTTTGTAGATCTCTTGTTTGACATCATTTCATTGAAAAAAGTCTGGTACAGTCAGGCCAGGTGACCTTGGGGCCAGCGGAAATTGAACTTTCTTGATATTAATTTCTTTGGGAATTTTCATTGGAGCCCCGCAATAACCGGTTTGACTATGTGTGCAGTTATTTAATCTTGCTGTAATCAAATTGTGTTGAAGTGGATACATTTTCGGCGCAGTTGTGGGAGAAAACAAACTCTCTTAACATTTTCACATCACTGACAATTGACAGTAGCACGATTCGTGCATCACCCTGTGTTTGAAAATTTATTGACTGCATTGAAACTTTGCTCTTAAGTTGATCTAATTTTATGCAACGTAAAAAAAGACATGAATTTCACCTATTTTTTGAAAATATTTGATTTTTAAAATATTTTTCCTTCGCTAGTAAAAAATATGTCATCAAAATTTAAAAAATATTTTTATGTTACATTTTAAAAATTGTGAATTAAATTTTTGTTCAAAAATGCCAAATGTATGAAACAATCAATGGTTGCGACGTTATGGATGTCAAAAATATCTTAAATATATACCGTGTTTAGGTACTATTCTATTCCATTTTATGTTAGGTTTCAATATAGCACAAGGTAACTAATGAATATTGCTTCATTATAAAAGACAGATAAATTATTTATATTTCATGTACATTGTTATATATTTGTTGTTATTTATGGGAAAAATATTAAATTTTTGTTAAATAACACATGTGCAATATCGTTACTCATTATTGTTGTTGGAATTGTCTTCTTTGTAATTCGAATGTATTATCTTAAACCAGTGTTGTTTTGTATGCTTCTTCTTCTTTACAACAACACCACAAAAAAAATTAGGTGGTGTAGGAAACTTATGGAGGTGTATTTGCTTGCAATTAGATAATTGTGGAAGTTTGTTACAAATCTGTTATAAAACGGCTAGCTATGTTAAAAGTTGTATCAACCTGTTAAAATCACACACAGATTTGAAGATGATCCGCTGTCTTTTCTCAAAAAAAAAGAGATTGATTGTAACCCTTCCAGTAACAATTGCAAAATATCATCAAACTTTTATTTTAAACTTCTGCTATTTCTTAAGTAGAAGTATTTTGTAAGGGTTTCTATTGTGGTAGACATGCTTGAAAGCACGTCTTATAAATTTAATCGGTTAAAAAATTACGTAAAAAGTTCGGCTGTAAAAATAAAAAAACGATTTCTAAATGACTTATATCCTAACGTATAGGGCACAATCTGCTCTCCTGTTAATTACAAAAACAGCACAAAGTAGTGTAGCATATATGCTGGTAAGAACTGTCCAAACTCGAGAAACATAAAACAGTACCCATTTTTGGGGAAAAAATCACCCGATTGTACACATGTTATATAATAATATATGATAAGATTTCATTTCTGAAGCCCATACTTATCAAGATATGGGTTAGTATAACATCCTCCATACTGTAAGCAAGAAGTATACCAAATCGGTCTATTAAAGTAAAATTTTGGTACACCGGAACGGGGCCAAATTTTGAAAAAAATGACCATTTCCAGTTTTTGTTCCCATCCATTGTGCCACTTGTTCATTAACCTAACACTACATATGGCGGCAGAAGGCAGAATTGAAATGAGCACCGCTACCTCATAAATCTTTTTAGGGGCGTGAGATCGTGGTTAAAGAAAAAATACAAATTTTCATTGGAAAATCAAACTTTTGGAATGTCCACTTATCTGCCTATAATTTGAAACGTTGTCCATGACACTACGGCTCACAAATGAGTCGAAATGATCCAGCAAGAAAAAATATGCAGCTTTTAAAAAGTGATTACTCTTTCCTGAATTTCCGGAAATGTTTGCCGTTTATTTGTTAAATAAAAAAATAAATAATATTGAATATGTTGTGTAACACTTCATTGATAAGTAAAAAGTAACTCCAATTTATTTATATTTGTAAGAAATCGTCGTAGTTGTAGAAGTCCATGGGGGTTTTAAGTGATTATCGCCTTGCAGGCCTTGCCAACGGTGTGCGACACACTGGGCATATTACAATGTGATTGCCAACGCGTCCTGGGATAGCCAAGCTAAACTTGGATTATCTAGGAACAGGAGCTGACAGCCTTGGGAACTTGCTACAGCAATTGGCAGCCCTTTATTCTAGCCAGAAAATATCAAATTGGTTATGCAAAATATATGATTTCTTTAATTCGACATGTTATGTTGTGGGAATACACCTTTTTTGCAACCGGCCACTTCTCTGATTATGAGTCAGAATATCGTCCACGACAATCTGTACCCCGCAACCCACGTTGACGGTTATATAAGCACCGGGCAGTTCGGAGCTTATGCCGCCCGTGAAACTTTTCGCCAATGCTCTTGTTCCTATTGAGCTAGGGAGAAAGTTCCAATTGTTGTAGAAGTTCCGAAAATAAGTTAAGTTAGAAAGTAAATTCCAGTCTTTGTTAAAGGGCCAAAAAATATAAGCAAAAAGATATCTGGCACTTTTCTCCTAAAATCAATTACAGCGACCACAAAGCACTAAAAATATATATTTTGTGGACATACTTTCAGATTTGACTCCGACCATGGGTATCCAAATCAACGAAGATATTTTATGCATTTACGTCTATTGTAGATTCCGAAATGTCAATTTTCAAATTATCAAAATTTTAAACTAAGGACGAATTTTTTTTTTGTTTGGTTATGAAATCATTGTCTTTATTTCCTTTCATTTCCGCTTAAAATTAATTATAACACTTTTGAGACATGTCAGAAATATAATTAACTAACAAGGCTATATTTCTGACATGCCACTTGAAAGTCACTTTACTCGCAGTATCTTCTTAAAAAATCCTTTGTTTGTCTAGCAGTTCGTCATAATATTGTACGATATTTCTACCATATTCGTTAGAAAATGCAAAACAAAATCGTATTTGCTATCCTCTCTCCAGTGATGCAAATATTTCCTATGAAAAACTTCAGATAGGAAAAAAATAAACAGTAGGTATTGATATCTTGTCGTTGGGTACCATATTTGAAATAATATTTGTAAGGGATAGTAGAATTGTTTGAATAGTTTCAATATTTGATTAGGTAAGGACAAGGAATGCTTGCTTAAACTAAATATTTCCTAATAATAAGGATGCTGAAAATTCTAAATTTATATTTTAAATTTGCCAAGTGGAGAACAAACAAATGAGAGAAGCCTTTACTAATGTTACTGTATTAGGAAATAGAGTAGCTGTGTATTCAGGAATATGCAAAATTTGGTTGTCATACTTGAATGTTTGTCCTTATTGAGGTTGTGTATACATGCATATATATTAATAAAGCCTAAACCATTAAGTGTTTGATGAGGAAGTTTACTCAGAAAATGAAATTGCTATGCATTCAATACACCAACTGCTTAAAGCAATAAAGTGCCAATCAGAAAACCGTTGGAAAACAAATTGTTAATATTTCGGACAATTCAAAGTTTTAAGATAAATAAAAAATCACTAAAAATATCAGGAAAATAACAAAAAAACTCTAAAACCTAATAAAAATAACAAATTTTTAGCTGCAGTGGAGAACTTTTTATTAACTGTTTTCAACATATTGACAATTATTTTTTAAATCGCTGAAATCAAAAAATCTCTGAAGGGCCTATACGCCCATTTGCAAAAAAAAAAACTAACATTTCAGATTTATCAGAAGTTTGGAAAAGTGTTACCCGTCACTCGCTGCCCAAAAGTTTTTCAAAAAGTTCATATTAGACAGATAGCCATACAATGACAGTGGTTTATTAGTATTGCAGTGTTCTGTATGATAAATACTTTAAATCGGTTCTCGAAAGAATACGATTCTAGAGTGATGAAAAAATGGTGAGTGGGGAAACAAACTGTGTAATAAAATTGAAAGTAAAGTTGTATGAGAAAGGTGCAGAACAGATGCTGTCGTTTTATGTGTCAACTTAGTAGACGGAATATATAATAAGAAAAATTAATTAAATTTAATTAAAATTAATTAATTAGCAGCTAGTTGCTTTCCCTTCAGTAATGCAATGTTTCCCCTCTACAATTTCTCTTCACGTATATATAGTCATTGTTAACAGTATTTCATTTTACTGGTACACCCTAAGAAATAACTATATACGAGGGCAGTCCCAAAACTAGCGGGCCTAGCAAAGTAGACACAAAAAGTTGGAAAAAGTGTTCTTTATTTTTCAACATAATCTCCTTTTAGTTCAACACACTTTTTCTGCGACATTCAATAAAAACTGTCAAACGCCTTAAAATAGCCATCGACCGCAGAATCCACCACTTCATATGGGCAAATATTTTACCACCGAAAAATTTATGCAAGTTTGAAAATAGAAAATAGTCCGTGAATCTGATGAAAAAATGTGTAATGAAGCAACTCAAACTATAATTAGTTAATTTTGGCCATCGCAATAGTAGATGTGTCATCTGGAGCATTGTCGTGATGACACAACAGTTTCTTTTTCACCAAATGCGGTCTTTTTCCATGATTTCTTCACTTAGACGCAATGAATTAACATAATATTCACCATTGATGTTTTTTCCTTTCTGAAGATAATCAGTAAAAATAAACCCATGAGCATCGCAATAAACAGACGCCATGACCTTACCTGCAAGTTAAACCGTCTTCGCCTTCTTTAAACACAATTTTCCCATTCAAGCCCACTGTTTTGACTGTTCCTTTATCTCAGGTATGAAGTGATGGACCCATGTCTCATCCATGGCTATACATCGACGCAAATATTAGGCTATATTGCGGTGAAACATCGTCAAACACTTTACTGCAATATCAGAATGGAACGTTTTTGCACTATTAAAAACAAGCGCGACATCCATTTAGCATACAGCTTTCTCCCTTTCAAATCTTCGATCAATATACGATGCATAGTACTTTTTGTAATGCCTATCATATATCCAGCTAGCTCACGCATCTTCGGCCGACAATCATTCAATACCATTTTGTAGATTTCCTCAATCGTGTCTGACGTGGACACCTAAATTGGTCTAGTTGTTCGCCTTGGCAGCACGTACGGCCTGGTTTAAACTCAGCTACCCAATATTTTACAATCGTAAACGAAGGAGCAAAATCCTCCAGAGTAGAATTTAACTTTAAAATTGGTTGGACTGAGAACATTCAAATGGAAATATTGAATTACATAACGGTGACCAATTGTTGTCCATGTTCACAAATTCATTGCGATCGTTTACTTTTGATGGCTCAAATAAAAATATTAAACAATGTTCCAACTTGAAATCTAAAACACATGTTTTATATGGTTGTCATTTTTACCTAAAATAACTTTTTCAAACTATTCGCATCATCAATAGTCAGGTCAGGTCGGCTAGTTTTGGAACTGCCCTCGAACAACAGTGTACACGCTTGTGTTAATACCGTGGAAATATCCCTTTGTAAACGTAAAAATAACATAATTGACTATAACGTCGGTTAATTACTGGATTTACTACACGAAATTGTATATTAAGTCCTTAAAAATGTTGCCTGCCTATTAGCGTACTATTTACGAGAATATCTATACCTTAGCCGGTTGCCTGTAACACTTCCATATCTTGAAGATTTATTGTCGAAATCGTAATTTTTCCTCCTCCAATGAGCTATTATTCTCTTATTCAGTTTTTCTTTATTTTTGCAATTAATTGCCTGTTTGTTTATCTTTATAGTTCAATTTGTTAGGCACATGTGTCATTTGAATTCTGTTTGCCGAAATATTATCACAATCGTTAACACTTCCATTCCATTCTATGATTATGCCATTTGCTATTTATGAATTCATTTTTCAAATTTATTTATATACCTTCTCTTCCTTAAAGTGCTTATCTGTTTCGCTTGTTTCATTAGTGATAACTCAAAGTTATTTATTGTGTTTCAGTTGTATTTTCTCTGGTGATTTAATCGTATTTCGGTGAATAATCTTTTGGCACTTTCACTTCGTATTTCTCTGAGGAGATTTATGATTCTCTATTTATTTGCAAGACAATTGAAAAAGGCTGTGAAGGATGCAGTTGTGTTTGTTAAGATATTTTCAAAAACAGCAAATGAATCAAATGAGAAGACAATAAATTTGTATATTAAATAAAGGAAGCCAAATTCCCCTTATGGATATTCGAGAATATGCCTCGGGGTTATATGTAAATTTATGGCATAACTTATTGGTAATCAGCGGCCAAGGCTCTGTGAGGTTTTTATGGGAGAATAATTTAGCATGGAGATTAAGCACGAAAGCTTTGCTATGGAGATGGATGGCTTTTGTCGACATGATTTCTGAAAGCTGAGGATTTGATTCATGTTTTTTATCTGTATGTGATTTATTTTCTCAACGCAACAAAGATTTAAGAAGTTACTTTAAATGTAAGAGACAAATTGCAACTTTTATAATCAAATAATGTTTTGTTTCTAAGGCGCTGAATTTGAAGAATTGTGAAAATTATAAAAGGATTGGTGAGGGGGCCATAAATTCAAAGGCAATAAAAATTGGTTAAGAGTAAGTTTGAGCATTTTTGACCCTCCGATTTATTTGATACAACGTATAAGTTCTGACCATTTGTATAAACTACGATTTGCCAAGTTATTTGAAACACGCTTTAGATTATTTTTACTAAAATCTTTTCCAGGAGCCCCTTTTATGTTTGCATATCCCAAAAGGGATAGTAAAGGTAGTAGCAGCTGTTCTAAAAAATATTACCTTTGCAAAATATTCACATTAATTCACATTTTTCTTCGACATTTGCCATTTTTTGTAATTCATTTTTTATTGCGTCATTTATTGTTATTCCTTTTTCAAAGCAGTAGGTGAGTAGAATACCAGAAGCAAGGACGACTGGCTGACTAGCTGCCAAAATTTTTCAATGATTCGAGTCAGATAAATTGCATCCCCCATTGTCACACTGCAAATTTTGTCTGTTGCATTTTAACTACTCCAACTTTGTCATACTTAATTTTTCATGAAAAAAAAAAAAAAAACATTGCCTTCTGCAGCTTTAAGATTATCAGGTATTTCTGTCAGTTTCACATTTCAATCATATAATGATTTTTTATGGTTTCTGGTACAACCAGTCAATTTGGCCTTGTGACGAAGAAGGACCACCGGAAAATTTTTCATGTTCCTGACAGTTTTGGTTGGATATTTAACACACACGAAGAATTCGTTTTTCACTTTTGTATACAGAAAGAAAAGGTAGGTACAGTTAAACCACCGTAAACTAGACAATATTGGTCAAAATGAAATGTGATGAAGTTGCAATTTTTTAAAGAGATATCATTATATATGGCGGAATCTATTTCTTCTTCCCTCGGAATTTTACTTCTACCCTGTGAAATATCGGTAATAACGGTCTTGTAACTTGTCCTGACTACATTCTGTTAGCATTATATTATGGGTGGGTTCTTAGACATGTGATGTATTAAAGGTGACCGTCCGTGCTGACAAGTATATTTTAATTAAAGAAGGCAGCCCCAAGACCGATCACTTTATAGAACCTCAAAACCTCTTGCATGTCTCATTTAGAACATATCAAATCCCCTCGTACGAGTATCCTTCTATTAAGAGGTGGTTTTCAATTCTTTCATGTATAAGCTTTTTTTAAGGGCACATTTCCCGTTCTGGATCAGCCCAATTCCTGCCTGGGAATCTCTCCTATGAGCATCATAATTTTAAGCTTCTGAATATGTCAACCATTTCTAAAGACGTCACTCTTGTCATTGCCCATAATATCGCGTTTTTATTATAGCAAATTTGATAGGAAACTGTTGTCTTATTCTCCAAACTTTAAAACCGATGCAATATAACGCAAAGTGGTTGGTCTCATGTTTATTCAAATGACAGCCGTTGCAACTCATTAGCCTTAGTGATAGAAACTTAAAATGAAATTGGAGTCTAAAACGTGACATTTGTAGAACTTGGCTACTCGTAAATATATTACGAGACTTAATGTATTTAAATATTCTCCCCTGCTCTGTCAATGCTTCTCACTCTCTGTTGTTGTGTTTTTATTACACTTTTTTTTGCTCTTCCATGATTCATTAACGCCTAAGTTAGCATTCCCTGTGATTCATTTATCTGCAAATTCCTCTTATTTCCTTATTTGCATCTAATTGTATGTTCGTGCAGCATCCTGTTGTCGGCTTGTTGTTCCTTTTTTTCTGCTGTTGTTTACCTGTATTAATTGTGTTGCAATTAGCATAACTTGTTTGCTCTCCAGCCTGCTGGTTGCCCTTCCCAAGAGGATGTGGCGTCATGACTACCACATCTATTTGTAAAATGATTGTAATTCTACCGTTAGCAGTTGCAGGTTATTTGATGCAACTGATGTTGTCCTGCAGGAGATGCAGAAGGAAATACCGTGAAGAGGAGTGATAAAAAATTATTAAATTTATCGTTGAGAAGAATCCGTAGAATGTTAAGTTTATCAAGGAATAGGTTAGAATTTATTTGCAGAAAATTGTTTAATTTGAATGTAATAGTTTCTAGAGTAGTTTTGTGTTATAAACGTTAAAATTTCATTATATTTGAAGGCATATCTTAAGTCACACCGAATGTAAAATGTTATCTATTAGACGTCTTACTCAGGCTCAAATTCTATGCGATTAGGTATTATGTGCATTATTTTCAGTTTGGCGAATCAAATTTAGACGGTGTTTCAGAGACTTAAAATAGTCGGGTAACTTTCCAGCTGGCAATATGCATCTTTCAGTACTTTGCCTTGCATGCACTATAGAGAGTTGATCTTGCTTTGTTTAATGTGTATGAAAATACATTTGGGCATTTGGTTTCAATTTCTTCCATGCTATGGGCCGCAGTGAAAAAGAGCGTTTGCACATATCTTCCCTTCTTATTTTGTCATTATATTTTATAACAATATTTTTATCATCGTGGCCACGTTATATTCTATTTGGGTAGTCATAAAATCCAACTACCTTCGTTTTTTGTCGGCGAGTGTGCCTAAATAAATGTTATATATACGTCTTGACTTTATGTCCGACGAGTCCCTATCGATGTGTGTAGCCTGGCATTGTCCTGAGGGGCCACAATTTCTATGCTACTTACCACAGCCGGACGAATTCGGAATCTAGAGCTTGGCCAGGGGAAGCAACCTTTAGTAGTGGTTTGACCACCGTTTGTGTGGATGGCCATGATCGTTTTCACTTGATATTATTGGAAGTGGCACGCCTTTCATCACCAGTCAGCATCCGTCTCAGAAATAGTTCGAAGTTGTTGCCATTCGGTAAAAGTTGTCAGATGGAAATTGGTTTCATGAGGATTTTTGTGTTTATTAATGTAGTACCCATACATCGGGTTTCTTAAAGTATCATGTTTGATTCACGTGGTTCTGAAAGGTTTTTATTGCAATCGACACAATGCTTACATGACGATCGGACTTGACGATATGCAGTATTCTGTCAAAATTTCCGACAATTGTCCTTCCAGAGTGTGGTGAATCTGCGACACTAAAATTACGCGAACGGAATCAACGAAATCAGAATTACGCTTGATTGGATATTATACCTATAGTATCAGAACCATAAATACTATTCACGATGCGAGCCCACTTGCTTACGTTTTCGCCTTTGTTAAAGAAAAATATTCTTAGATGTCTTTAGATGTACTAATTATAAACTAACAATTTACTTTCTAAAATAAAATAATTGTTTTTTTTTAATAAATTGCTTTAATTTTCATAGCTCCAAAATAGGAAGTTGCATATTTTCAATTTGCACACAGTTTTATATAATCATGAGCTCCACTAAAACAAACACATGATTACATCTCATACGTGCTGGTATGTGGTGCCCTCCTTTATGGTCTTATCGGATATGGGTGCATGCATCATATGCGCTAGCACCAAACCATTCCTTAATCACTTTGTGGTGTTGTCACAAAACTAGAAATATTTACATTTTTCACAAAAACCACAAGAAGATTTTTGCTTGGCAAATTGATGTGACATTAGAATAAACAATTGTCTAGTTTTACGATCATTCAACTAAAAATATACGCATGGTTCAACTGGTTGTTTATTTTGTGACAAGGCAGCCTGCATCATGTGTCCTTGTGTATATTTAGAGTAGGAAGGACAACAATGTTTTAATTGTTAAAAATTGCATGAGTTTGTTTAAACAGTAATATAGAGTTTGGTCTTTTCTTCACCCAGCCTTTTCAGGCAGAGGGAAAGATTTCACATTCATGAGAAATAAAAAAGCATTGTCCTTTGCAGCTTTAAGTTTACCAGATACTTATGTTTTCCTATTTAGAGTGGGAAGGACAACGATGTTTTAATAAATAAAAATGGCAACAATTTGTCTAAATAGTGTAATACAAAGTTTGTTCTTTTCTCACTATCACCCGTTTCAGACAAAGGAAAAGATTTCACATTCATGATAAATCGAAAAAAACATTGTCCGTTGCAGTTTTAAAATTAGGAATTATTTCTGTTGTTGTATTATGGTGGAAAGGACAACAATGTTTTTATAATTATAAATGGCATAACTTTGTCTAAATAGCGTTATACTCACTATCGCTCTTCTTAGGCAGAGGTATAAAGATCAATCTACAATTCACTACAATTAACTTAACTTTCATTATTCACCTCTATTTAACTTCCTCTGTACCGCCTTCTACGTTAACTTCAATTAACTTTTGTTCATGTCTCCATAATTGAATCATTAGTTTGTCTGTCTTTATCACATTGTTGCTTTTAATGTATTACAGTAGTCATGAACGTGACTTCCTTACGGCGTAAAGTTTTCAGCACGTGCGATAAAATTTCGAAATTAAAATAATAAATAAACTCATTCAAACTATGAGGGAAGCATAACTTTAAGGTACTTGAGGCAAAACTAAGTTAACGCAACATATCGTTTCATATTTTACCTTGATATTGCTATTACAGTAATAAAAACATGTGGAACATGTGAGAAACTGTTTTATTTTTTTAAATGTTCGTACAAAGTTTGGTTGTTGTTCAAAATTGAACAGAAAATTTGTTCTTCAACAGCAAGAAATTCAGCTTAATTAAAAAAGTATGAGCTTTTGAGAATTTAGTCCCATTCGCTTTGAACTGGTTTCTCCCCGTTAGTGGCACACATGACGTCACCATCGTGAGTTGTCAACCTAACTGCCTTGAATGTTGTTGTGCATTTTAACATATTTAATGTAAAGTTATTGAATAGTCATAAAACAGTTATTTGTTCAGTAGTTTTGTTCAAGTTTATTTATTTACTAGGTGACGGATGTTTTTTTTTTTTTGCAATAAGAAACTAAATTAATTCAGGACGAAATCATACAATGTCGTTTTTTAAGACAGCGATAGGTTTGTTCTTCTCTGCTGCTCTTTCGTTTACCACCGTATAATAATGGGTAGTTGAGTTTAAACGAGGCCGCACGAGCTGCTAAGGCGAACACCGTAGTGGTCGACCAATTGAAGTGTTCATGCCATGGTTAAGAAAATCCACAAAATGGCATTGGATGATTGTCGGCTGAAGATGAGTGAGCTTGTGAAATATACGATAGGCAATTCAAAAAGTGCTATATATCGTATATTGACCGAAGATTTGAAGATGAGAAAGCTGTAGGAAAGATGGATGCAGCGTTTGCTTTCAATAGATCAATAACAGCGTCGTGAAGAAGTTTCAGTAGAGTAGTTGGAGAAGATTCACCGCAATAAAGACGAATTTTTGCATCTTCACACCTGAGACGTAGGAACAGTGAAAACAGTGGACAGAATGGGAGAATCATCTTCAAAGAAGGGGCAAATATGTAGTTGGATCTGCAGACAAGATAACGGCATCTGTTTTTTTGCGATACTCATGGCATTATTTTTATTGATTATGTTCAGAAAGGAAAAATCGTCAACAGCGAATATTATGCTAATTTACTGCAGGGTTTTATTTGATGCGGTACTGGAAAAAGGGCCGCATTTGGCCTGTTATTTTATCGAAACCATTCTCCAGTTCACACATCCACTATTTCGATTTCCAAAATTAATGAATTAAAATTCGAATTGCTTCATCATGCGCCTTATTCGTCAGATTTAGCTTCCACGGACTATTTTCTGTTTCCAAACTTGAAAAAATGGCTAGATGCTAAAACGATCACAGTGAATTTGTAAACATGGACAAAATTGATCATCATTATGTAATTCAATATTTCCATTTGAAGTGGCTGAGCCTGCGGATGATGGCAATTTTAAGCTGTTTGAAAGTTTTTACAATAAACAAGTTGTAGAAGCTAATTGAATATCGCTGGAAAAAGTAAATAGAACTAAAAGGAGATCATATTGAAAATCACAGATAATTTTGTCCAACTTTTTTGTGTCTTGTTTGTTAGGTCGGCTAGTGTTGGGATTTTGTGTCTTCTCCTAGATCCAGATTTTCAAAAGCGTTTCTCTCATAGATCTGTATTCTCTTGACTTCAAGTTTTCGCCAGGGAAAACATTGTACGTTTCTTACCGATCACACATACGATGGTAAGGGTTTTGATTCTTGTAGATCTTCTCCTCCTATCCATTTTGTCAAAAGATTGCCAAAGCCGCAATTCCCCTATGTAAACAGTCAGCCAAAGTTACTGAATAAATAAGCAACTGTAGCCGCTTTTTAAACGGTCTGCCGAAGACCGTCATCTAAGGCGGCTATGTAAAATAGTCGACCGAAATAGTAAAGTTTTCATGGGAAGAGTCAGCCGAAGCCATTGCGTCAGGCTTTGTAAATAGTAAATCTAAACCGTTGTAAGTAATGGCGGCATCACAAACAGCCAACTGATTTCGCTTTGTAAACTGTACAATGAATAATTTGTGAAAACATTCAGCCGTAGCTGCTGTGTAACCAGTTATGCGAAATAGCTATGTAAACTGGTAGTCTAATTTTCTGTGCAAAAAGTAAGTAAAAGCTACTATTGAAAGAGTTTTCCAGTGTCACCATATAAACAGTCAAATAAAATGTGAGACGAATCCATTTTATGAATAGGCAGCCGGAACTGCTAGTAAAAATGTCAACGGATCAATCAATCAGCCGCAGTACCCAAACCAATCTTCTATGTCATCTGACAATCAAATTTCACCGAACAATATTTCTAAAGTTTCAAAAGTTTGGATGACATTTAGTTAAATTCAAATCATCGCTTAGAAAAGCGATCACATCTAATTTGGATGACCAATTTTTATTAGGCTACATTAAAAAAAATACACCGATATCTCCCATTTTCAATCCTTTGGATTGGATTTTCTCCTTTGGATAATCATAATATAAATTTTTCAATCTTCGTTGAAACCGAGATGCGACCCCCACTCGTGCAAGCATACATGGACTATATGATACATGGCTAAAACAAGGTGCCATTATTTCACACTTTTGTTATGAGTAGCCGAAATTATGCTATAAAAGGTGCCAAAATTTCTCTCTGAAATATCTCAGCAACATAAAGTAGATTTGCATATATTCATAGATTAATCCGTTGACATTTCTGCGACCCACGCCAAGGAATAAGATTTTCTTTTCCGATATAATAGATTATACTCTAATCACAGTCTAAGCAAAAAATGACTCCTCTTCTATAAAGTGAAAAAATGGTTTATAGGATAATAACAACTACTTCAAGAATGTAAAATAATCCGGAAATTACTTGTATGGTATTTTCAATTTATTTAACGCAGATCACAAATATTATAATGACTCCACACAACGTCACATTGCGCCATAAATAGACACCCATAAAAAACATTGCTCACTTTTTGCTTTACTTCCAACAAGCCAACAACACTTTGACGATAAAACATTGGCAAAATATTTCGTTCTCATCAAAAATTGTGGCTAAAGCAAAAGAAGGACTTCAACTTGTTGACTTATGCACAATGTGAGATTCGAAGTTCTCGCCAAAGCAAAATACCCATAAAATGCTTCAAAACACTTGATACGAAATTGAGATTTGCGTTGCTGGGTGGATGTTCTATGTTGCCATCATTCTACTTGTTCAATGGAGATGATGGAGACTGGCGTCCATCATCATCAGCATCATAAAGCATGACATGACATGATGTGTGACATGACAGGAATAATGACTTGCATAGCAGAGATATGACACTTATGTATGGATTAGAAAAACAATACATGATTTTACGGATTTTCCAATGACTGTAGTCTCTAACATCCAGGAGGAGTGTTGTGGGTGGCAACAATATATGTATTAGGTTATTATGTATTAGGTTTTCTTTGATTCAATGAAGGTGCTCATTGTAGTGCTTTATTGATTTTGAAAGTCAGGCTTTATGTGATTTGATATGTGGGCGACGTAAGTGACTGCCTCCTTTACGTGAATGGTTTTGGGTGAGAAACCTTAAAGACGCTGCGTTTAATATCTGCTACGTATATGCATGTTCATATGTTTCGAAATATAGTATGATGTAGCAAAACAAAAAGTTAAAAATACTTATATGATGACGTATGAGTAATAATATTTCGCGTTTTGCGACCATTGAGGGGATAAAAACCAAATCGCTGAAAGAATTTAAGGACATACCAAAAAGCGCATATCAGAACTGTTTCGAATATTGGTAAAAACGCTGGCACAGGTGTATTATATCTGAGAGGGACTACTTTGAAGGAGATGAAATAGAAATTGATTAATAAACAAAAAATTTTTGAGAAAAATGAAAATGCAACTTATTTTTTATTTTTAACACAGCCCGTATCATACAATGATAATCATAATTGACCAAACACTTGTCAAAGTATCACTTGCTTCCGTCAACTTCATTGAAATTGTAATGCTGCTTCATACTATGATGGTAGTGATGAAAATTGTGGCGGAAAGGAAGTCATAGTTTGTTTACCTGCTGTTAAAAAATATGATGGCGTTAGTTTTGATGTCAATTGGCACTCTCAAAGCAAAAACATTTGAGCAGAATGCAGGCTGTTTTATAGGAATTTGCCTTTTCACTAAAAATGCTTTTGATAAACTGCTGAAATAAATAGTAAATTGCAACATCAGATTATAAACCTTTATGTAGCGGAGATTATAATATACCATCATTCATGGACACCGAACTTTTTTTGTTATATAAAAAATTTCTTCCCAACTAATAATGCAAATGATTTATTTTAATGCTGAAAACTTAGTTTTTCCCATTATGTCTTTAAAAAATAACTCAAACACGAATTTAAAAATAGACAGTATAGTTAATTGCATGGAATTTTCAGCTTAATATTTTCAACAGAAACAAGAAAAACATTTCCAATAATGACGAATTTCCTTTACTTTTTGTGGCCAAATTGTTATTAATGACTTTTTAGTATTTCGAAATAGTTTGATGTTCAGCAACGCATTCCGCGCTCAGTAAATTGAATTTCAGAGGACAATAAAAAAACGTAGATAGCAGAGAAAGGAAATGTTTAAAAAATCAAATTTTCTTGCATCTCATAATTGAGACATTGGAGAGCTTCTCACATTTAGTGAGCTTACATATCAAGCACTTCGAGGTGACGATTCTTGCCCTCACGTTCTTTTCAGAACTGCTTCCTCTGCTAAAAGGCACAATCCGCTTCTCTATTACTTTGCTCCTATAAAACCATTTACGAATAACCGCAGAGTTAACATGCGTTGAGCATTTTTTTCGGCAAACGTTTTGAGAACTTTTTTTATTATATATGAAATCCAAATAAAATTTTTGTGGTAGCCGCTTTCTAAACAGGAACATGATTTCACTATGTGTCAGAACCATCGGAATTAAGGCAGAAAGAGAGTTTGCTAGTAGAGTAGAGAGGCTACACAGTCATAGTTGGAAATGTTCAGCCTAGTTTTTATTAGTTCTTGTTTACGTACGTTTTTAACTTTGCTCAATTTCTGTTTCAACCTCACTTTTTGCACAATTTTCTTGCAGTAAATTTAAAGAAAAAACTAGACATTACAAACGAAATAAAATGTTGCGTTTTAATTTATTTTTATCAGAAATTTGAATCATATAAATAACATCGGCGGCAACTATAAATTTAACTGTGGTCAAATTTGTAGGGCTTCGTTTTACAAACTCCTACTCATATTCATTAGCCTTGTTTCCAAGTAACTTCACTCGTCAAGATTAGCGTACATTTTAAATTCATTTTGGGTTTTGGGGTCTACTCTAAAGACTTAGGGCTAAGTATAGCAAGAAGACTACCTGATCACTGTAGTGTTTATTATGCCGAAATTTTGGCAACTAAAGAACTGGCAGAATGGCTGAGATATTACGTCCTCACTACCATTAGATCCTTGGATTCAGTCTTACTGAACTCAACATCAGCCCAGAAAAGCCGCAGATCTCTTAAAGAGTTGGCTCAGCATTTCAAGATTCACTTCATGTGGGTGCCAGGCCACAGGGACATACCAGGGAACTTCAGACGAGCCTGCTAGACTAGGGACAATCTTACAGATTCCAGACGAGTTGGAGTTGGAGTCCGTGAGCATGCTTCTAACCACCTGCAAGCTCCTACTGAGGGATAGAGCATATTTGGCAACAAATAACAGGTGGGCATCTGTCAGAGGCTGTAATCAATCCTGACAGATGTGACCTCGCCTAGATCTAAAGTGTTCACACATACTGCTGTTGCTACCAAGGCCCGGTGTCTCATTACTTGTATACCTTACGACAGGAAGACTTGCAATAAGACTCTAATTGGAAGACTTGCAATAAGACTGAAGATTGCGGCTACTGACTTTTGCAGAAGCTGTGAGGATGAAGGGGAGGAAGAATTCATAGGACATCTTCTCTGCAATTTCCCCGCCCTGGCGAACAGGCGGGGATCAATACTGGGCTCTTATTGCCTTGGAAACCTAGGAGATCTAGATGACCTAAATATTGTCCTACTTAAGAGATTCTTTTCCCTAGTTTCCATGGTATCACAATGGAATATGCAGTCTAAGTGAGACTATCTACTCAGACTGTCACACTGACCTAACCTAACCTTTTGTTAATTTATGTTACATTCTTTTCCTTCAATATATTTTCAGCAAGTAATATGTTACTATTACTTTAACACATTACTACTAAGGATGTTGTACTTTCTGGTATAGTAAATGCAGAAGGGTCATCCAGTTTGTGGCAAACTTTTTACTCTATTCCCTACATTATCCTGTTTTTTATTACAACTAAATATAGTTATCCTTCTTACTCTTTCTTAACCATTAACGGGAAATAGAACACGTTGACTCGTCGCTGTAACACGTTTAATATTACACGCTGTCAGCGAATGTCAAACAGTGGTAAAATGGACGAGTATATGTTGAAACCACCTGCTTTAGTGGTCTGACACTAAAAGTGTTGAGCTCGCGTTCAGTTAGCCGTATGTGCCACATAAGGAATATGTAGGACATGATAAAAGAGGACGAAAAGCGGAGAAAGAGAAGGAGTGTGGTTGACAACTGCAACAAGGGCCAGCTGTGAGCGCGTAAAACTAAGGGTAATAAATCGTGCTTCCGCTTTTTTTTTTTTTTTGCTTGTCCTTCAGCTTTACGTTTCATTGTGAAATGTTTTGCTTTATTCACAGCGTAGGTGCCAGCCTCTACCACGAGCCGCAGCCACAACAGAGTAGTAGCTTTGAGATAGTAATGCCACAAATTCTGTGGTTGTTTGCATGCCATGAAACTGAAAATGCAAAATAATTCGAATAGTAAATTGCCCACAATTAAGTTTATGTTTTTCAGAGATGAAGTTTATGTTTAAAGAGAATAAGTGAAAGTAAAAAAATAAAGTTTCTCAACAATTTTCAGTAAGGCAGGCAAACGAAGCTGATTTGTTCTACGCATTTAAACAAGGAAATTAAGTCTGAATTAAAATGTTCACAATCAAACGATACGAAAGAAGAACATTCAGTAATTTTTTGCAAAAATTGTTTAGATTTTCTAACACCACATAATGAACATTTTTTACATAGTTTTTATTTTTCTAATCCGATTTTTTTGCTTCTATTTTCCCAACAGTTTTTCTTAAACATTCATTATTAACTTATTTTGAATGGAAATGAAGATAAAAAGCCGTTGAGGATATTAACATATTTCTTTGATTCCGGTGAAAGGAAATTATTTCCTTAAAAATAACGTTCAATTAAAAAGTTAAAATCATACTAATTGTCACTTAGTATAAATTTTCGACGAGAATAACAACATAACGAAACAACAAAAAACACAAACAGTATTGCAAAGCAATTAGGTTTGAAACGGAAGTGAAGTTAAACTTTGTAACGAGGAAATGCTCGAGAGAACAAACTCTGCCCACACAAAATTACTTTCAGCAAATGTAACTACATAACTTCTAAGTTAATTACATCAAAAAATAAGTCCAGAGTCATTGTTGGGACTTTTGATATATTTACTTCATATTAATTGTTTCACTTGAGGCAGTTGTTTATTCGTTTTATCTACAGGGTGGCACACGAATTGTGCTACAAACACAAAACAGGGACCAATGGGGGCTGTTATTAAAAGACGTTGAAGGAGTTTTTTACCCAGAACTGTGATGAAGACCTATCCGTTTCAACAGCATTTGGTTCCAGCAAGATGGAGTAACTGCGCACATAGTAGTCATATCGGTTATGGCGGAGCTGAAACAAATGAACATCCAGAAACTTCAATTTCCACTGGCCTCCAAGGTCACCTGACCTGACTGCACTTGTCTTTTTTTATGGGGTTATGTCAGTTAAGAGGTGTACACAACGAAATCAAGAAATTTTAATAAATTGAAGCAGTCCATTTAGATAATAATTTAGACTTTAGGCCGCAATGAATAATTTTTTGGTCAGATATCGCATGTACGGGAATGAGCAAAGAGGTCATTTACAGTCTATTATCTGTAGAATCAATTAGTTATATAAAATAAAATTGAATAGAAACAATAAAAAGAGTGAAATACATTGATTAAAAAAAGAATTAATTGTATTTCTCGTTGTAGCACAATTGGTGCGCCAACCTGTATTATTCATATGCGGAAGTCCATAACACATTTTATAAAAGAGAACACAGGAGAACACACAACATTTTAACGAATGTTCAAGTTTTTTATTCATTAAATAAATTTCTAACATCACGAGGAGCTGTAGATACAGCAGTCTTCATAGTAAGTTGTTTGTTTTTGAGCACAGCAAAAGCCTCAATTTTGACTTCAAATAATCGCATTATTTTGTCCTGTTAGAAAATTACATTAATTTCATATATTATGGAACGTAGTACTGGTTAAGCAATTTATTTCACTGGTTTTAGACGCAACGGAAACGAGAAACTACTTTTTCAGACAGAGGTTATTTTATCAATTTCACGATGTGTGGAACCACCACTTTTCTAAAGAAAAAAAATCTTTTATAGGGTGATTTTTTAATTATTTTATTTTTTTGTTATTATTCCCACGCCTCTATCCCCCCCAGATACCGCGCGAGCTGGGGTCCATTTATAGCTAAACATGACGGTGGACTCGGCCACAAGTCACTTCAGCACTGTTGTGTCCATTATTAATATTTATAATTTTTTTTTTTTTTTTCCGTCACATTCTCGTCACATCTTGTCACATTTCATCAATATTCACATTCACACATTACCCCAGGAATGTTCTCATTATCCTGCATGTATCAAGCACAACCGATTTACACATTTCGTGCAAGTGCCCAGATAGTCCCAACTCACTCACATGCTGAGATACGGAATTCACCACTATTCCAGTGCTTGAGATCACTATCGGTATAATCTCCACTCGTCGCAGATGCTCCCGTTGTTTAATCTCAAACGCCAGATCCGTATATTTGGAAATTTTCTCCGCAATTGTGCGATTAACATTTTCGGAAAGTGGCACTGCGACATCAAAAATATGCGCCACCTTTCCGCGCTTGTTTATCCAAACGATATCCGGTCTATTGGCGATAACAGTCCTATCCGTTGAAATTGTACGATCCCAGTACAATTTATATTCCGTACTCAACAGAACCTCCTCAGGGTGATACATATAATGAGGAACCCTTTCCTCCACAAAACCACTTCTAATTGCAAGAATTTGATGAATTACTCTTGCCACATTGTTATGCCTCCTTAGATATGCAGTACTAGCCATTACGGAGCAGCCATTAATTATATGGTCTGTAGTTTCCGGAGCCTGGCCACATCTTCGGCATCTGTTATCAACGTCCTCATGTAGAATAACTCGTCGATAATGTCTAGAGTGGATTATTCCATCCTGTATTGCCATTAAGAAAGCCTCTGTTTCCGGAAACAGTTGTCCATACTGAAAACAGATTGTAGACGCATTTCTGTCCACATTGTCCACTTCCAATTGGTGTGGAAATCTGCCATGTATAGCCTTGCGTTTCCATTGCTCCACAATATCGGCATCACTGCTTATACTCTCTAGAGGATTGTATTGGGGTGTAGAAAGTTTGAGCGGTGTGTGGTTTTCGTCCAAATTAACCAAAACAGAATATTGTTCGATCTCCGCTGCATTCATATAAAAGAATTCCCGCAGTTTGTGGACCTGATTAAAATGTTGATTTTTGATATTCATTATCCCCTGTCCACCCAACCTTCGCGGCAACATTACCCTTTCAACGGCAGCCTGGGGATGATGCTGTCCAAAACTTGTCAGGATTGTTCGGATTTTCCTTTGCAGGGAATCTAAATCTGTATCACACCACACTATCACTCCAAATGAATGCAATAAGATTGGGATGGCATAGGTATTGATAGCCTTAATCATGTTCCTAGCATTCAATTTGTTTCTACATAGTCTCCGTATTCTAACTTCACACTGCGTTCTCAAGCTGTCCCTTATTACTGCGTGATGTATTCCTCTCATTTCCTCCACACCTAAGTATTTGTAAGACTGATCGGAATCCAGCATCTGAATTACGCCCTCATTCAGTGAAAATCCGTCTGAATGTATTACCTGGCCTCTTACCATCTCTATTGACTTACATTTATCGAACCCAAATTGCATGGAAATATCATTGATAAACTTTTCCACAATATCCAGTAGGTTCGATAGGTGGTACCTTGACCGTGCGAACAACTTCAAATCATCCATATACAATAGATGGGTGATTGCAGACTGTCTTTGTTGGTGCTTTATTCGATATCCATTAGGGGAGTTATTCAATGCTCTGCTGAGAGGTGTTAGACTCAGACAAAACCACAGCGGGCTGAATGCATCTCCCTGAAAAATTCCCCTATTTATACGAATTTCGCGAGTACAAATGCCATTAAGGACAATATGTGTCCTCCATGAAGGCATTGTTCTCTCAAAAAATGCAACTATTCTTCGGTCCACTCCGTTATTCTCCAGAGTTCGTATCAAATAAGTATGGGGTACACTATCAAAGGCCTTCTTGTAATCAATGTACGCCACACTTAAATTTCTTTGATGACAAATCGAATTTCTTGTTACAATTGCATCTATTGTGACCAACTCCTTACAACCTCTAGAGTTCTTAGCACATCCTCTTTGCTCCAACGGTAATAAGTTATTCTCAGCACAATGGCTGTAGATTTTCTCCGATATTATTCCGGTGAGCAATTTATATATAGTTGGTAAGCAGGTAATAGGACGGTAGTTCCGAGGGTCCGTAGTATCACCACTCTTATATAAAAGGAACGTTTTTCCCATTGTAAGAAAACTTAGCATTGGCGTTCCCCCATTTAAGAATTCATTAAAAATTGATACCAAATGTGGATGAACACATGTAAAATGCTTCAACCAGAAGTTCTGAATACCATCTACTCCTGGCGCCTTCCAAATCTTAGCCTTACTCAACGCTGCGCCTAGATCGGATTCCGAGATTGTACTACCTCGCATTTCCCTCGTGTGCAATGATTCTGTCCATATTGGATTTTCGTGGAAAGTTGCAGGTGTTTCCCATAATCCTCCCCAGAATTGTTCTATTTCCGATTGAACAGGTGTCTGAGGGATTCCCAACTCTACACTGTTTCTTTTCTCCAGCTCACGATAGAATTTCCGCTGGTTAAATACGAAGAGAGTGTTATCTATTCTCCTTTTCCTGCTTGTGAGGTACCTTTTCAATCTGCTACTGACAGCCTGTAGAATCTGATTGCGGCGGTCGATAATATCATCTAGCATACCATAAGTAATCGTCCCAATATTCTCAGATCCTATAATACGTCTTACCATTCGAATCAGATGTTGTGAACGAATCCCCCGTTGGTATTGGGTGAGCCTTCCAATTTCAGCTCTCAATTTAGATTTTTTCCCTTCCAGACGTCTTTGCCATGCCGGCTTGTCATTCCTTCTTTGGTTGCCATTAGCATCCGATCTGATACTTACACCACACATTTTGGAAACAGTTATGGCGGCACAGTATATTGCACTGTGAACATCTTCGAAGGTTGGATGTTCCCCAAGGAGCGTACTTAAGATGCTATTTAAGTACTCCAAGCTTTTACCAACCTTCTTATTGTATCGGATCTTAGGTATTTGTGGTCTACAAAGCGGGTCCAACGTTCCATATTCCAGCTTACTTTCCTCAAAGGCTTCCATAACAGTTTGAAAATGAACCTCATCCCAAAGGGTTGAGGATTGTCTTGATTCAATCCCCCGGTCATCGTTGTTTTCCAACTGTAGATAAATTTCCCTCCGGGTCCCCAACGATTCTCTATTTTGGTCAACTTGAACGCCATCAGTATTAGAAGTCGAATCCAACCCTATGTTATGCCCATTGTCCAATGATAATCTCGGCAAGCTCACACGGTTAGACGACCTTATTTCCTCCTGAATTGCCCTTAGTATTTCCGACATTTCAACCTGAGATATCATACGGTTGATCATGATAGCCCTGACCCTGGAGGCTATATTCTGTTCGTTAAGACGGTTTCGTAAATGTGAATACTGTGTAACAAAGTACATATACTGTCTGTTACGATAAACTAGCATGTTAGTGCCACATCTAGTGGCTTTGTAATGGCAGCGCATAACGTCCTTATTCATTTCATTAGTCCATCGTATGCGCTGTCTGGGTAAGCCCGCTCTTGTGGTCGAAGACAAAGAATTCCTCGAAACAGTCGGAGCAGGTTCCGGTGACGTCCTGTCGTTATGAATCTGCAGACTACGGTTTGTTCGGGATGTCCCGGTGGGCAACGTCTGCATAATTGCACCACCACTACCGGCTCGCATGCTGCTCCCTCCAGACTCAAGTAAAACCTTCACATAATGTTATCCGTTCAGCAAGAAATGAGCCTCCTCGCTGAACACAATTTTTCGATAAAACAGCGGATTTTCATTGAGATTTCATAAGGCCCATTCACCAAAAATTAGACGTTGTGGTAGGTCATTCGTCATTCAATGAAGAAATGATAGAGTATACTGTACATTTTTCACTTTGACAGATGACGTTTGGACGCCATTACCAACCAGTGCTGCCAACCTAAAAAACTTAAATCTTAAAAAATAACCCTTTACGAGTATATGTGTGCATCGTCTCTATCTGACTGTTGATTGCTCTGTACATTGCTATCAAAAAGTTCTGCGTTTTTGAAGGAATATGAATCGATATTGTTAAAAATCCCACCCAAAAAGGAACTTACGCCTAGGGACTAACAGTTTTATTATTTCCAAAATAATAGTCCAAGCACGTCAAAAAAATATAAGAAATTATTGATGCTGCGCTGTTTCCATTGAAAATATTGTAGAAAGTTTATAGTGATTCAGATCCACATACAACTGAGACGTGTGAAAACCTTAAGGATGGTCAAGAAGTCGTCGAAGATTTGCCTCGTTTTGAATGATACTCGGCAAATTTTACCAAAAACAGGACAGAACTTGTTTCATTTAATTTACACAGAAGGTCGAGAAGATGTGAATGATGACGCTCGCTCTGGACGCCCCAGCACATCAACAGCCGATGAAAATGTGAAAAATGAAAATGAAATAAAAAAATGCGAAGTTCGTCCCAAATTGCTGAATTTTGACTAAAAACACATCGCTCAGGAATTGTTGAACGACGTCAACGATGATCCAAAAAAAAAAAGAAGAAAACACCCGCCATTTTTTATATACTTTAGACCAAAACTTCTAAATTGATACGTTTTAAATGCAAAGTTAATCTTAAATAATTACGATAATTACTGCTCGCCAAACATATAATTACTACAATTTAATAAACGTTTCTTTCCTATAACAATTTAGTATGCTATGCGCCATGTTTTGATAAATGGAATAATTGCGTACGACAACAATGGGGTCCCAACCCCAACTACGTTGAATGCTATGCAACATGATGAAGTTTTCTATTAAACAATGGATAATTTTGCTTTGTTCAAGTTTACAAAACAAAAAAATTCACTACACATAATTATAGTTTTACAGGAACATGTATAAAACATAGTCCCGATAACCTAACGAAAGTAAGGCGCAGATGTTAAAAAAGTAATTACGATACAATAGCGAGTGGTTTTACCATATAAAGTGTTCTTTGTTATGAGAAGTTTTATGCTATAAAACCTTTTATTGACAAATTCTATAGGTTCAGTATATTAAAGTCATTTGTTTTGTAGATAAAATTTAAAGGAAAATGCTGTTTCCATATACCAACAACGAGGTTGATGGACGAAACACTGCAAAAAGATTTGAACAAGGAAATCGATAGGAGCCAAAACTCCATTAGAAGTATTCACTTTCTGAAATACTGTCATTACTTGGTCTAAAAAATTGAAGAAGGAGCTCAAAATCGTGTAGCACGTGATAGATTAAAATATCTATTTTTTAGTCGTCTAATTTTTCAATGGGGATAAGAGGACAAAAAGAGCGAGTGACAGAAAAATAATGTAGAAAAATGGTTGAAGTTGACATTAGTGTTAATTGGTATTTGGGTATGATTTGGGTTAGTTTTACTCAAACGTAATATCATGTTCTTTACTTGAGGTCTGTTGTTTGAACTACTCATATGCATCATCGTTTTTTTCGCCAGCGATACAAACAATAAACGTTTGAATGTTTTCTTCTAGCCCTAAACGAACTATATGTCTAAACTGTTGCTATGCTTTCTCTATCAATATTTTCCCCTAGAAAAAGCATGAATTCTATAAAAAGCTCATCTATCACCGTACTCTGGATATTCTTCCCGAAGAAGAGCAAATGGAGAGCTCTTCAATGCAAATGAAGCTGTCCTTGTTTTTGGTATATTTCTGTTTAAAGTTGAAATTCTATTCATGGGGATCGTCGGCAATTATTCACTTGAGGCAGATCAGAAACCTTCGCAGTCCCTTCTGACCTTCATGAATGTATTCCCAGTTAATGACTTTGATCATGTCTTTGGTGGCAGCTGTATAAGACTACTGATAGACAATGATGCGTCTCAAGGAAATAACCACCATCTCAATCTGAAACTCAACTCTGTATGGTAGCCAGCGATTTTTGGCGTCAAAATATGCCTAAATATTCATCAATTTTAGACAAATTTTATGAAAGCAAAACAACAACAACAATAACAAAATACATTATTCCAGAAATGTGACTTTTACATACGCTTCTAATACCCAAATGTTTACAGTAAAATTACCCAATATTCGATTGGAACAAATATTCTACAACTATAAAGCTAACCGCCATCCAAGAAATACAATGCTTTGAAAATGGATAGACATACCGTATGATATGCTTACATTGGGAATAGGTCTTGACATTTTGTTTCACAATTTAACCCTGTAAATGAAACTCAGAGTTTGACGCACATCCCGACTGAATACACAAATGATGTATATCTTATAAGGAAATGAAATATATATAACATTCAACTTAAGATATTATAATCCCCCTGGGAAATTTTAATGCGAAAATGGGAAAGATAGTGCAAGTTCTAC
>JAHXMU010020777.1:379-10546 GCA_019455685.1 Philornis downsi
TTTATTTTATTTTACTTTATTTCATTTTATTTTATTTTATTTTATTTTATTTTATTTTATTTTATTTTATATTATTTTATTTTATTTTTATTTTGTTTTATTTTATTTTATTTTATTTTATTTTATTTTATTTTATTTTATTTTATTTTATTTTATTTTATTTTATTTTATTTTATTTTATTTTATTTTATTTTATTTTATTTTTATTTTATTTTATTTTATTTTATTTTATTTTATTTTATTTTATTTTATTTTATCTTATTTTATTTTATTTTATTTTATTTCATTATATTATTGTTCGAAAAAAATAATTTTTCCATTTTTTTTATAGTCTATGAAAATATAAAAAATATTTTTTTTTTAAATTTGATGTCTATGAATGACATCGCTTAGTAAAGACTGGAGGTTAAATATTGCTTATTGGTTATTATTTCCACGATTATTTTGAATTTTTTTTTTTTTCATAATATGCAAATGAGTAATATGCAAATTTGCACTTCTCTCACAGCCTTGGGTTACCCATGGGTAATCCATAGATAGCACAGACTAATTTATTTCTTTCACTTTTTTTTTAATTTGATCTCTATGAATGACATTGCTTAGTAGAGACTGGAGGTTAAATATTGCTTGTTATTTCCACGATTTTTTTTTTCAAAATGAAAAATTAAAAGAAATAAATTAGCCTGTGCTATCTAAGGATTACCCATGGGTAACCCACGGCTCTGAGAGAAGTGCAAATTTGCATATTACTCATTTTCATATTTTGAAAAAAAAAAAAAAAAAAAAATGAAAAAAATAAATAAATATATTTTTAGATATTAGGTAATAAGTAGAGACCAATTTTTTATTACCCAAGAGTCATTAATTATTATTGGGTTACCCATTACCCTAGTAATACGAACTCTGTTGAGTTGTTACCTATGATCTGGCTAGACTGTTTTATCACAATATTTAATGTCATACGAGTATTACCTTTTGTTACGGCAAATATCAGCTGGAAAAATGCGGTTCTATAACATACGAAAATCGGTTCATTCGAAGACGAAAGAAGATAAGTTTAGAAAAACAACAGTTTTGTTTTGGTCGTAAAAAAAAGAGAGAAACAAATACAAACTCGGCTGGGCGTTATCCGTGACTTGTCTAGTCTTTTTTATCACAACATTTAATGATATATTACCTTTTGCTACGGCGGACATCAGCTAGAGAAAAACACTTATTCGACGTAAGAAAATTAGTTTATTCGAAGACGAAAAAAAGGAAGCCAAGTTTTAGAAGAACGACAGTTTTGTTTTGGTCGCAAAAAACCGAAAAAGAAATGTTTTAAACCGCTTTGGAAACTGCAAATTTGAATTGATTTGTTTGTTGCATTGCTATGATTTTGACCACAGCTGTATGTATGTACATCGCAATTGTTGAGGGAATAGTTTTGCAATGGCAAAAGAACTTTTGTTTTTATTCCTTCCCCCTCGTCCCCACCACTTCAGCGGTGTTCATGTTATGTGGGGAAAATTGATTTGGCAAACGCATCAAGAAATCGAAAACCAAAATATGAAGCGAAATAAGCTCAGACCAGCAAAACAATTTACCAAAAGTAAATGCGAAAATTTCTTGTGAACTTTTGCTTTTTGTGCTAATGACAAAACACAACCACATGGAGGTGACAAGACGAGGGTAGACCAAAATTCGATACTAAAATACGGATTGGAACGTAAACGAAACTCATATACGACGAGGATTTGGCACCGACAATCCTTGCCTGTATGTACTCGTTTATGATGGTAGACCCACCTAAGCGTACTTAAATGTAAACGCATGTGTTGTATATGTTGATGGAACAGGCCGCTGCTGCTGCCGCCGCCTGTCCCTCGTTTTGGCGTAGCCCCAAGCTTACCCCAAAAGTGTCCTTGTAAATTTGAAGTATCAACAACACCACCACCAACAACTACAGCGGCATGGACGACGAGCAAAATATCACATAAATGAAAGGTTGTGATATACATATGTATATAGGTACATATACATACATATATTCTTTTTTGTGATGTCGTCCTACCAAAAACAAGAACAAAAAAAAAAAGAAAGAAATAGAAAAAAATTAAAAGCAGAAAGGAAAACAAATGTGCACCATTCATATTTTTGTCGTTTTCTGGCTGGCATCCAAATTGAACGAAAGAAAAATCAATGAAATTTGTGAAACAGTATTCCTGCATTTCTAAAAATTATTATTAAGTGCATTTGTGATAATTGACAGAGAGACCGGCAAGGAAGTTGAAACAAAAGGCCCGTTTACCCACTTTAATCTATCTCCAATATTTGTAACATAACCAAAAGTTCATATCCGTTTCCGTTTTGTAAGGGAGGAAACGCAAAAATTGTTTCGGACTGTGATCGCTTAACGTTTGTAATGAAATTTTAATTCTTTTAACCACAATATAATAGCTGAAATGGCGTTAAAATGAATAAAATAAATTAGAATCAAGTGTGTGATACTGAAACAAAATTGTTAATCAAACTTAGTGCAATTAACTCTAGTGCAATTAAACGGTAAAAGTGTGTGCTTTTTATTTGGTTTTCATTGTTTTCTGTCTGTCAATGATCATGATCCCCGATGATACCTTCTAAAGGTTGCCATCACATTCCTCCAAACCAAAGAAAGCAGCAGCTACTCCACCTGGGTGGTAACTCCCCGAGCACAACATGATACGTGGTTATGGATATTGCGCATCGTCACCGTTCCTTCCCCAAGATGACGGTGAAATGCCAACGACTTCGACGGATACTGACAATGATACAAGTTTTGAAATCGATGAGCCTGAAGATGAGGAAGTCGTCGAACAGCAGCAAGTAGAGAATGAGGACGAAGATACCACAGCAGGAGCGAATGTATCAGCGGTGGGTGTAACAGCAGAAGATATCAGTCCAGATGATGGCATGTCCACACCTACAAATGACACGCCAGCTGATGATAGTCATAAGAAAAGTAATACCGGCAACTCAGTTAGAAAGAAATCACTGAGTCCAACCTCCACATCTCCTGCATTAGGCTGCGATACAGAAATTAGTAGTAGTAGCTGTAATCATGTAATAGCTAAGACCCTGTCTCCTCAACAAAGCTCACTCAGCCACTCTCTGCAGAATGAATCTAATTCGGAGGACGAGAACGACTCGGACGTATCTTGCGACTCATATACCTTTTCATCTACACCCACAACTGCCGATGTCGCAGATGTTTCCTCAGGCAACCTTAATCGCTACAGCAATGGCAGTGGTGGTAGCAACAGTAGTCACAAACTCCGAAGAAAACTTGCGGCCTCCTCTAAGCACCCCTCACCCTACATTGCCGATGACAACAATTCTGCCTCTTTGACCACAACCACAACTGAGCTGGATTTGGATCATCAACATCAACATCAACAACAGCAACAGCAACATCAGCAACAACATCAGCCACAGCAGCATTCGCATCATCATCACACGCCCACAAACTCCCCAAACCTTCGCCGTGGCTCTAGCATAAGGGTCAATCCTACGGTCCTCAATATACCAACAATGCTTTTAACGCACCCGAGCGCTGCTCTCCAGGAAAGTACCACTATTAGAGGTTCCAGTTCCCTAGAATTACCCACAACAAGTAGCAACCATCGTCACCATCAGAGGTCGTTATCATCGGCCTCTCATCGTTCGGTGGCATCACAACATTCAGTGCACACGGCAAACACAACGCTCTCTATTGTGGAACCCAAAAGTCGAATATGGAGCTCATTGAGCTGGATATGTGTGCGATTTCAGGTGAATATATACAATTCCACGTGCAATTGCTGCACAATAAGTAATTTTAGCGAAGAAACAGTGAGAATAAATTTACAATATCTTTTTGATTTTAACCGGGTGTTTCTCTGTTCACACAGGGAATGCGGGTCTGATTTTACTGTATTCTTGTTGCGTGAGAACGTACAGTACAGAAATTTCAGTAAGATGAATTAAATTATATGGCAAATTAAATGAATTAAATTATATGTTATGGATTATGGATTGAACTTACCAAAATATGGCCCCAAAAATTGATTTTCCAAACTTCGCCCTTGTATATGTGAAGTACCAGAAAGGACACAGTATTCTTGTCTAGTCACAGCCCTTAAATAGAATGTAAGACACCATATACTGTACAATTTTAGTAGACATGTTTCGATATTCCAATAGTTGTTAATAAAATCAATAGTTTAGAACCTAAGATCATGGTCATATGAAGGAGATTGGGCTAACTATTACGCTAATACAAGTTTTGCTAAGCGATATAGGACATTATGATTGGCCAAATTTTAGATAAATCACTAATGTCAATTCTGAAAAAAACAACTCTTGTCAAATACATCGTTTTGTACTACAACGAAAGAGGTGAACCATTCATTTGTTCCAAAGTAGACTGTGGAAAAAACGGTTCCAAAACTAGTCGACCTAACAAAGAAGACACAAAAAATTGGGAAATATATTTTTATTTCTCAACATGATCTCCATTTAGCTCGACACACTTTTTCCACCGACATTAAATAGCTTATATACCCTGTTTATAGTAAGAACTGTCAAACTCATTAAAATAACCACCAACCGGAGATGCCGCCTCTTCATTGTTGGCAAATCTTTTACTTCCAAATCATTTTGTCAAGTTTGGAAATAGGAAAGAGTTCGAGGGGGCTAAATCTGGCGAATAAGGTGCGTAATGAAGCAGTTCGAATTTGAATTCATTAATTTTGGCCATCGCAATAATGAATGCATAAACTGTAGCATTGTCTTGATGAAACAACACTTTCTTTTTCGCCAAGTGCGGGCTTTTTTTCTATAATTTCATTACCTAAACACTGCAATAAACTAACATATTATTCGCCGTTGATATATTTTCTTCCTGAAGATAATCAATAAAAATAATTCCATGCGCATTCCAAAAAAACACACATCATAACTTTGCCTGCTGATGGAACCGTCTTTGCCTTCTTTGGAGACGATTCTACCATTCCAGTCCACTGCTTTGACTGTTCCTTTATCTCAGGTGTAAAGTGGTGGACCGATGTCTCATCCATGGTTATAAATCGACGCATAAAATCGGCTTTATTGAAACGTTTTCACGGTGTTGTTTTTGCTCTATTAAAAGCAAGCGCATCCTGCGCACGGCTTTTTCGTCTTCAAATCTTAGGTCAATATACGATGTATAGCATTTTTTGAAATGCCTATCATTTCAGCTAGCTCACGCACCTTCAGCCGACGATCATCCAATACCATTTTGTAGATTTTCTTAACCGTGTCTTGGCAGCTCGTAAGGTCTCGTTTAAACTCAGCTACCCAATACTTTACGGTCGTAAAAGAAGGAGCAGACTGCACTAGAGTAGAATCTAGCTCAGATTTAATATTGGTTGGACTGAGACCTTTTAAGTGGAAATATTGGATTACATGCCGGTGACCAATTTTTTCCAATGTTTACAAAAGAGAGATTCACTGAGATCTTTTACTTTTGATGTTTCAAATAAAAATACTAAACAATGTGACGCCTTGAAACTTAAGACATATGATTTATAAGGTTGCCACTATCTAACAAAGTATTTTTTTTTTTCAAACTACTGGCACCATCATCTATACGTCGTGTCTTCAAAAGTTATGATAAAGGCAATATTTTAGGTTTTAAAGTCATTTGTATGGGGGTACCAGAAATAGTGGATTAAGTTGCTCCAATGTCACAACCTAAATTAATGAACACAAAATATTAAGCCACATTGATGTGTCTGACAAACACTTTGAGTAGTCGAGTAATCGACAGGTATAGTAAATACTTCTCAAACTGCGAGGTTCGGAATCGTTGTTAAACTGTAGGTGTCATTTTGATGAGTCTAAAAATAGAAAGCATGAAAGCTCACCGAATGTGAGAAGCTCTCCCATATCTCATACACGAAAATCAAGGAAATTTAGATTTTTTTTATCGAAAGATAGAGTATTTATAGGTGAGTTGTCGTGTTCGTGTAAGAAAATTTTTGAAAATGATGTACTTAAGTTGATCAATTAAAAAGTATATTTTTTAAAACAGACCAAACTTATATACATAAACATTTATTCGAAAATCATTTATTAATTTATGATTGAATTATTATCAAGACTACAGTTTTGTGTAGTTGGAGTTAAAATATAAGTTAATAATGTATTCTATTAGGTGCGCAACTAACTTTCCGCTGGCTGCCGACTGATGGCGCCAGCCGTAAGTGTTAGTCGATTCTGCCATAACCTAAAAGTCATGAGCCAAGCTTAGGCATATGATAAACAGACCGGCTCGACACAATAGTGATTTTCTTTTGATTCTTTTGTTTGTGTGAATAAGTATGATTTTGCGCCAAAGTATTTTATTCTTTCAATCGAAAAAAACGGCGGCGGAACTCATCGAGGGCTTCAAAACGTTTACGGAGATGCTGCTTTAAGTGAAACGTGTCGAGATTGGTTCCGTCGCGGTGATTTTGATGTTGACGACCGTTCCCCTGAAATAAAACGAAAAACCTTTGAAGACACTGAATTGACGGGATCCGTGTCAAACACAGGTAAAGCTTGCTTCAGTATTAGGAGTTACCCGCCAAGTCATTACATGCGTTGGGAATGATTCAAAAGCAATGAACTTGTGTTCCTTGTGAGTTGAAGCCAAGAGATGTTAAGCGTCGTTTTTCCGCCAGTGAACAACTTCTTCAGCGATAAAAAAGGAAAGGTTTCCTTTATCATAATGTAACGGGTGATGAAAAATGGATTCATTACAGCAATCCAAAGAAAGTCATGAGGGCTGCCCGGTCATGCTTTTACATCGTCGCCTCGGCCGAATATTCACGCTGCGAAGGGTATGCTCTGCATTTAGTGAAATCAGGTCGATGTTATTTATTACGAGCTGTTGGAACTAAGCGAAACCATCACTGAGGATCGCTATCGACTTCAATTAATGCGATTGAGTCGAGTTCTATGCGAGAAACGCCCAAATACGCGGAAAAGCATAAAAAAGAGTGATTCTTTAGGATGACAACGCTCGGTCTCACGTGACCAAGCCCGTTAAAACCAACTTGGATACGCTGAAATGGACGTCTTACCCCATCCACCATATTCTCTAGATATTGCGCCGTCCGATGGCACACAGTCTGGCTAACCAGCAGTTCCGCTGACGACATCAAGGAATGGCTAGATTCATGGTTAGCCTCAAAAGAAGAACAGTTTTACCGTGACGGAATTCGAGTTTTGCCAGAAAGATGAGGAAAAGTAGTAGATAGCGATGGCCAATACTTTCAATGAAACATTTGTAAACACGCTTTCATAATTTTATAAAAAAAAACAGCGAAAACTTAGTTTAATAGAATAAGTTTCTTAATAGCTAAGATTCCCCAAATTGTGAGTTGAAGTTATTCATACAGATATTGAGCTAGAAGTCACTATTTTAATATAGTTGAGATAGTCATAATACTGGACCAATAAGTCAAATAAGTCTCTCACTCTCTTGAAGCAGGGATAATTGGATCTTACCAGATCTCAAAAGCCATGTACAACCCTACGCTTCATACATTCAAAAACTTTCCCCAACATATTACCATGGTTCAAGTCCGTAGCCCTCACATTAATTATATAAACACTTAGACCGACTAAAGAAATGTGATTTATCGGATCCGCAACACGACTGCGAGGACAACATAACCCCGATTTATCGATTAAGAAACTTCTTTTATCGAATTTTTCAAGAGGGAAAAAATTGAATTGTATGAAAGTCTTCGTTTGTACGAAACTTACATTTAATGTTTACTTTCAAAATTAAGGTGTCTCATAATGAATTTCGAATATAGTGCCATATCTGGGAAAGTACGAGGTGTGATAAAAAAAACGGTTTTTTTTTTTTTCAAATTTCGTGGGTTACGTATGTTCGATTTTCGCATTTTTTCCGTTATGTTGGTACACATGTCTGTTATATATGTTGACAATGTCAGCCATTTTGCATTGTCAGTTTGTTTTTGACAGATAAGAAGGTTAGTCGTGTTTTGATGTGCTCTTCGATTTTTTACTATTCGAAAAACTGGATCAAAGAAACTATAAAGTTTTGTGTAAAAAAAAAAATTAAATTTGCAAGGACATTTGAAATGTAGACTGTGGTGTTTGGCGAGTCTACTATGAGCAGAACACAAGTTCAATTCTGGTATAACCGGTTTAAGGAAGGCCGAGAAGATGTCAATGACGATGTTCGTCCTGAAGCATTGAAACAGTGAAGAAAATGATTTTGGATAATCTCGAATCACTATTAGAGAGGTTGCTGATGATGTTGGCATATCGTTCGGCTCATGCCAAGCAATTTTTATGGATGTTTTAGGTATGAAACGTGCGGCAGCGAAGATTGTTCCAAAATTGCTAAATTTTGAGCAAAATAAACGTCGCATGGACATCGCTCAGGAGCGATTTTCTCAAAAAGGTCATAACTGGTGACGAATCATGGGTGTATGGCTACGACATTGAAACCAAAGCCCAATCATCCCAATGGAAGTGTCCAGGAGAGCCAAGACCGAAAAAAGCACGTCAAGTTCGGTCAAATATGAAGGTTTTACTCACTGTTTTCTTCGATTGCAATGGCGTGGTGCATCATAAATTCTTGCCACAAGGTCGTACTTTCAATAAGGAACACTAACTTGAAGTTATGCGCCCGTTGCGCGATGCAATCCGTCAGAAACGCACAGAATTGTGGAAAAACCAATCATGGATTTTGCACCATAATAACGCACCAGCTCACACATCGATGCTTGTGCGTGAATTTTTGGCCAAAAACAAAACCGCAAGCATGCCTCAACTACCGTATTCACCGGACTTGGCCCACGCTCACTTTTTCCTCTTCCCAAAACTGAAGACACCGATGAAAAGAAAGCGTTTTGCTACGATAGAGGAGATAAAAGAAAAATCGAAACAGGAGCTGTTGGCGATACCTAAAAGAGCGTTTTAGAAGTGTTTCGAGAATTAGAAGAAACGCTGGCCCAAGTGTATTACATATATATGTATGTGAGGGGGACTACTTTAAAGGAAATAGAATATAAATTGATGAATAAATATATACTTTTTGAAAAAATTGAAAATAGTGGTTATTTTTTGATCACATCTCGTATAGAGACGTAGCAAAGCCAAACACTGGTATAAAGTCTTTGTACTAAATTAAGTCTAAATTCGTAACTATTAATTGAAGGTTTGGGGAATGCTTTTATTATGAAATTCTGATTTATAAACCTTAAATAAATATTTAGCTCATACATCACACAGCATATTTTGTAGGTACTTTAAGCTAGTTTATAGGCGTTATTGTTTATTTTAAAAAAGGTGCCACCTTTGAATCCTGTCAGTGCTGCTTCCAGAATATCAATAGATCTGAAATTGAAGTTCAATCCCTTTAGCTCTTCAGGTATGGCTCAATAAAGAACGAATAATTCATTTCCACTATTTCTCTCACAAACTATCCACTGTGCATAGTAGTGATAATTAAAACGTTATTATTTTGTGCTCTTTTCTTCTGCTTTTCGAAGACAAATTTGTGAAAACCGACAACTATGAATATTTTAGTCATGCTAATTAAGTTAAGTTATAGTTCAATTAAGAGCATCATATAGTAAAAGGTGCTAAGACGTCAGTAGGCGAGCGAATGGTTAAAGGAGGCACATTTTCTTGAGCAGACATTTTTGTATTATGCAGATGAAGTTCATCTAATCGATATTATCGTATAGTTTTTTTTCACATGGCGAAAAAAACAAAGAGGTGGAGGGATTATAAACTTATATCAATGGAAAAACAGAAATTATTGCTAAATAATAAATTTCGACACTTTTTTTTTTCTTTTTTTTTCGAATGCGATTTGAAAAAATCGAATACAGTGAATACAATTTTCGTTGAAACATGTTTCTACACTTATCATCACACAATGGGAAATATGCAAAGTTTGTCATTCCGTTGTGACAACAAATTTTCCGTTTTGAGACATTAAGTCTTTTTCAAAAAATCGCTATTATAGAAATTTTATATAACTTTTGAAACATATGAAATTTTTAAGTGGTTCTTAGATGATAACATCCGTTTTGATGACTTTAACTACAGGGTGGGCCATAAGGGTGTTGGCGGTTTAAATATTCAATTAAAAAAAAA
>JAHXMU010020800.1:0-11087 GCA_019455685.1 Philornis downsi
AAGGACAGTTAACCCCACCACCTCAGATACCACCCATAAGAGCTTAACACCAAATTATTTTTAATTATTTATAAATTTTTTTTTTTTTAACTTGAAATTTCTATTCGAATCAGCCAAAAGTTGGCATAGTGTATTTTTTTTCACACTCTAGTATGGAATGGCAACTGGATGATGAGTGATGAATGTTGGTACCAAATGTTATTGGAAGTTAAAACAAATCTCTGTAAAATATTACCGATTTTTTTTTTTTTGATGACAGTGCCGTGTTTGGCGTTCATATGGGAAGTTTTGATTTTGCTTCTTCAATTCGAAGAATTCTGCATATATTGCTTGTAGAAGCTTAAATCGACTTGTCCTGTTTTAAGTAGGACAAGTTGTCATGAGGCATTTTTAAAGTCTAAAAACGATGAATTTGACGCCTTCTGTTCATGGAAAAATCATATATTGTGGTTTTGGTGGGATCATCTTGATGTCGTGTGTCATGAGTTCTTTAAAATTCTCTACCGTTCTCTACCGAACACTAATAATTAGACGGCAACAAGCAGTCAAGGAAAAGCTCCTTTACTGGTACTCAAGATAATGTTCGTACACATTATGCGGCGCAGGTCAAAACCCCCTTGGAAGCTCTCAATTAGAAAGCCATACTCATCCCGCTGTATACACCAGACTCTGCCCTTCCGATTATTACTCGTTCGGATCGACTGGAAGATTTATCCATTTTTAGCTATCAAAACGAACATAGTCTAACATTTTTGTAAGAGAAAAGGGTCTCACAGATGGGACAAATTGGTACATGTCGTGAATCATGAGTTGCCCAAAGTTATCATAACTGGTGTTCTCTACCAAACACTATTAATAAGACTGCGACGAGCGGTCAAGGAGAAACTCCTTTATTTAGAACTCAAGATAATGCTCGTACACATGATACCTTGGAAATTCATACCATCCCGCCGTATGCACCAGACACTGCCCTTCCGATTACCACTCGTTCGGATCGATGACACACGACCTAGCTGAGCGACTCTTCACATTATATGAAAAAAGCTAAAAATTGTGTAGATTTCCGGATAGCTGGAGTACTTTTTAAAAACTCTTCTCTAATCCGCTAAAACTTTTCAAACTGTAATTGTTTCGTATGCTCATGTATGGTACTACAACTACTCTATAGCTGAGTAATGCTGCTACCAAGAAGTTAATTAAAGGTGATGAAAATGTTTTTCTTTGCAAAATTAGTAACAGTGATGTAACTTGTCATATAGCCCGACATTTTATGACAGCATTGGCGTGACAATTTCCCAATAAGCTGACTTCAAGAATCTCTACATTCCGTTGACAACCGAGATCTCCTTTCTGCATGTAAGTTTTTCTTGTGACGTTATTTGCGAACAGGAAGTATACAAAACAAAACCAACATATTTTTAATGATTTAGATTAATGCATTCGAAGAATAATTGAGACAATTTTCGTCGTGACTCTCCGGGCAGTAATGAGTAACGATGTCGCATATACATCACAGAACATAGAAGCACAAAGTCTCTACCAGCGATTTTTGTATCAACCACAACCTGAGTGATATTCCCAAATGATCAGACGGGAACTCAGTACCGGGGCCTCCTGATCCCCACGCTACCGGCCAAGCTCACCGATTGGAGCTGTGTAGCAAAGCAAAAAAAAAATAATTGTGATTTATACACCATACTTCACGGGATTTGTCGCATTGTGGCAAAAGAGTAAAGACTGGACATTTTTTACATACTTCCTACAGTTGCGGAGACTCCATGTAGATGGAACGGTCGATACTAAATTGCAAGGATGCAGTATTCTCACCGGTGAGAGACGGGGAAAACTCCAAGTCCCTTCCATTCGGCGATGATGAACGGCAACCGTGAAATATAGACATACAAAAAACTCATGCATGGTTTCTCCCAACTAACCCAACATCTGCAAAAGCAGAAGCAAATTTCTAATATATCATTACAAAATAACACATTTTTTGTGCCTACTCAGGCCTTGAACACTGTAGTGCCATCTTAAATACTATTCTGCATACGCATTATCGAGGCGTAGGGAATAATTTCTATACAGGTATTTTATGCATTTAATATACATATACAGGGTGGGCCATAAGGGTGTTGGCGGTTTAAATATTCAATTAAAAAAAAACTACGAAACATAAAAAAAACATATTTTTTTATTAAGTAGAAGCATGGGAATTTTTAGGACTTAAAAATAATGTTGTCCAAATGGCTTCCCTCGGCTGCTTGACACTCTTGGAACCGAAGTCGCAAATTTTGGAAAACTCGTTGAAAAGTTGTTCTCGGTATTTTGTTACTTTCCTGAATAATGTTCTTCTTCAACTGCTCTAAATTGGTCGGATTATTCTCGTAGACTACCGATTTTAGGTAGCCCCATAGAAAATAATCGCATGGAGAGAGATCGGGGCTACGTGGGGGCCATTCAATACCCCCCCTTTTCGAAATGAGTTTTCCAGGAAAACTTGACAAAGTTAAGTCGGTTATTGGCATCATCGGGTTTTAATTCTTGGACTATCTAAATCTTATAAGCCTTCAAATGCAAATCACGTTTCAAAATTCGTCGTAAAGTTGTTCTTTTGACATCCAAAGACTGACTTCTATTACGTGTTGACTGTTGCGGATTTCGCTGAACTGAAACACGAACACGCTCCACAATGTCGACTGATCTTGCAGAAACTGGGCGACCACGAACCGTATTTGGTACTGTTGAGCCGGTTGTTTCGAACATTCTGATCCATTTTCGTATCACATTGGCGCTTGGAACTTCACTTAAATCGTGTAAACCGTGTTCATGCTGATACAAACGTCGTGCAGTAATCACTGATTTATTGTTTTCGTAATACGCTCGGACACAAAATGCACGCTGCACTCCCGTGTACGGCTACATGGTGACTAAATTTCCAGGAAGCGGCGCAGCGAACAACATATCCCCCGCCACCCCGCGCCGCGCGTTACCGAGAAATTGAAGATTTAAACCGCCAACACCCTTATGGCCCACCCTGTACTAGTATTGAGTTTTGAAGGGTTAGTGGCTTTAAAACCGCTAGTCTGGCAAGGCTGTCAACTGTTAAATACCTGTCATCTGAAGCATTATATATTTAGTGAAAGGTTTACCAATTTATGAGTATCGATCGTTCAACAAGCGAAGAACGTGTAAAAATAGTTAAATTTTATTACAAACGTGATGATTCAAATGTAGGCTTTTAATCTAACAAAATGTTCTTCTTCATTTCTCACTCGGTGGCTACGTCCACAAACAAAATTGCCATTGAATCCGGAAAAAGCAACTGTTTAGTGCGCAATATGGTCTCTAGGTGTCATTGGACAGTATTACCTCAAAAGGATCCCTTGCTGCAGCCGTCATTTAAATTACATTGTACAGGGTGGCGCAACAGAACATGCATATTGCATCATCTTTTTTTGCGGGGTAGAAAAAGCGCGGGCGGAGGGGCGCCTACATCGTTGGATTGGCGGGCTCATGGAGTTTTATCGCTATGAATCACTTCGACAGAATATGAAATGAATATGGACTACGGCGAATTAGTGAAGCTCCGAGTGCTAATATAATTAAAATATGGGTAAAGCGTTTTGAAGAGACCGGTTCAACATTTAAACCACAAGCAAATGGTCGCCCAAGAACATCTAGGACCGGAGACAATGTTGAGAGAGCTATGGAGTCAGTACGAGGAAATCCACAAATGTCGATTCGCAAGAGATCGTCTGTCTTACAATTATCGCGACGAAGTTTTCAACGAATTTTAACATTGGATCTTAAACTGCATCCATATAGGCTGCAATTAACACAAGAATTGAAAGAGTCTGACTTCATAGCAAGGCTCGCATTTGCTAATGAAATGCTTAATCGATTTTCCAATTTTGACAATATCCTTTTCTCTGACGAGGCATTTCCTTATGAATGGGTTCGTAAACCGTCAAAATTGTCGTTACTGGAACAGCGAAAATCCCAAAATCAAACACCAGAAACCATTGCATAGTCCTAAAGTGACAGTATGGGCAGCAATCTCAGTCACGGTTAATACGGAACACTATGTTGAGATGTTGGACGGATTTTTGGCTCCAGAAATTGAAAGTTCAAGAATAGTGAATTCCAGAACTTGGTTCCAACAAGATGGAGCTACCTGTCACACATCAAATGACTCCATGGCGGTGGTGAAGTAGATGTTCCCTGGCAGACTGATTTCGAAAAGAGGTGATATCCCATGGCCCCCACGTAGTCTAGACTTGACGCCTCTTGACTTTTTTTTGTGGGGATACCTCAAACACAAAGTCTACAGTAATAATCCAAGAAACATCGTTTAGCTCAAGGAGAATATCCGTGGTGAAATGGCAGACATTACACCAGTATTACTGAAGAAAATTTTCAATAATTGTCGTTTACGGTTAGAGGAGTGCCGTCGTAGAGAGGGTCACCACTTAGATGAAGTTTATTTTTAAAAAATAAACTTCATTTATTACTTTACAATGCCTTAGATTTATTTTAACCATACCTTTTGTATTTATTTTTTAATCTATTTTTTAAATATGCACGTTCTATTGTGCCACCCTGTATTTTGTAAAAGTTTCATCGAAATCATAGCTTTGTGTGTGTTTTTTTAAACTTTATTTTGAAACCGAAAAATGACCAACTCTAAGCTGATGAGGATGATTCAGATACTGAAGGTTGAGCAAACCATTAGAAATATAAAGCCTATAATTAGAAATTTCTATCATGAATACTTTTGGTTAACTTTTTGAAAAATTTCTCTCAGGTTATACTGACACTTTTATATATTTCCCTAACTGTGCTCTTATATATAGGTACAAGTACAAGTGTAGTATTACTATTAGGTAAGAACGCTGTGTTCATAAATACCTTCCAAACAAAAACCGTACATTTTATTAAAGATGATACAAAGAAACTATTCCAATCTTTAAACGCGACGAGTGCTCCCATAAAGAGAATACGAGTATGCACTGCATTTAGTACATACGTACGACTACTATATTATAGTCCGATACAATTGAAAGTGCGATACTAAACCTCTCGTAGAATAGTGTTCCAGTTGTGGTTGGAAATGTGTCCGAGTAGTGCGCCAATACCATCTTTACACGAGTACTTCTATTTAGATTTATTTATTTATTTATTTGTATAGCAACTAAACAACAAACGGCCAATTATTCAATTGTTTATTGTTAATATTTGTACATTACATGTGTTATGGCAACTACAATAAGCCCTACAAAAGTAAAGCGTAAAATAAAAATGTTGTTGGGTTAAACAGATTAAAAAAAAACTAACAAAATTAAAAAAAAAAAAATAACAAACAACAGTAATATTCAAATCCGCATGTACTGATTTAAAGGGTACATTAAGTATTAGTTCCTAACTGAAATTAATCGATTTTAAGTTTACTCCTTTGATTTGCTGATTTAAAGTATTTCGGCAAAGCGAAACATAAAGATAATAAAGAAACTTAAATATGCATTAATTGAAACTTTTCTTATACAAACAGTTTTATTTTGTAGACATATTTTCTGTAAAGAATGCTTCTGAAAGATGCTCCTGTAGATTTTCACTTAATATCCCTACATTTATCTAAATGAATTATCTCTGTAAATACCTTCTTTGATGTAAATTTTTAACATGATTATATCTGTGGTCACAACCCGTAACAGCCTAACTCGAGTTAGGACACAATTGAGTTATTAGCACCATCGTATTCAGCGTATCTAAATTTATTTGCTCTAAATTTGTCATGTTTGTATCTCTTCTAGGAAGGCAATTAATCCTAAAAAACCTAATAGCCTTCTCCTGATTTTCAGTGAAGATTCAAAACTTTAAACTCCTGTACTGAAAATATTGAAAAACAGGCTTAGGCTGTTATGGGTTGTGACCACAGATATAGTCGATGTTATTAAGTAACGTTTTTGTAAAGAAAGTGTCCGTAGTGGATAATTGAGTAAATATAATTTGCTTTACGAATAATTCTTACTAACTTATATGAAAACTTGAATAGATTTTGTCAACCATTATACGCCGCACGTAAAAAAGAAATCCAGGCACTTCGGTCTGCTGCGCTGCTTCTCTAGTTCGTCACACTAAGTTTTGCCAGTATTTCAAAAGCCTGGTTTTTACGACCGAGTTTTGGTGGTTTTGGTTACAACCTTTTTGCGTTCCCATGGAGTTCATTATCGGAGTTTTTTCATGCTTCATCCACGCACCATGACTGGGCCAGCGTAGTCAATGTAATTATTCATTATTTATCATGTCATTATACGACTCCGATACTCTTATGTAAAGACGATGGCAGGTAGGATTATTGTCTAGTACAGTTGGATTTTTGTTCGTCGAGACAAAGCTTTGTCATTAAATCGCTTGGTCAGCCCACATATAGAATCAACTTATTTTTCAACAGACATCGTTAGCTTTTGTGGTGGCAGAGACGACGTAAACAAATTCATCCCCCACTTCAAAATTATAGTTGACAACATTGGCGTAGTGTCTCAGACCACTGTACCCCCATTTTTCATACCCAAATACTGTTTTCGCGACAGATGCCATCGAATGTTCAAAATGTGCGTATCAGAAACATCAGGATTGTCGCATTCATTTGAATAGTTTGTTGGAGTAGACGGAGACTATCTCTGGGATATGTATTTAGTAACGTCTAGCTTTCTTTGTGCTTGATTACGTACGGTTTTTACTGTGGTTATCCGAATCTATTTTAGATCACATGCACGTCTATGAAATTAGAATCATTCCTTCCACCCATTATCACACGATATATCTGCTAGAAGATTTTTCTTAAACAATAAAGTTCAAGAAAGCAAGGTTATCAGTTTTCGATATAATACCTTTGCATCCCAATAATAGGATATTGGAGAGCTCTCCATATTCAGAGAGATTATACGCACTCTATTCTTAGACTCACTCAACGGGATCTACGGTTTAACGAGGACTAGTTGATCTTAAAATAATTTTCTCTTTAATTCTGAAATTGAAGCATATCTTCCATCCATTATCACACAATATATCTGCCAGAAGATTTTTCTTAAACAATAACTTTCTAGAAAGCAAGGTTATCAATTTTCAATATGAAAATTGCTTTGCACCTCAAGAATAGGATATTAAGGGGCTTCCAACATTCAGAGAGCTTATACGCAATCTATTTTTAGACTCACCTAGGAACCTACGGTTGAACGAGGACTTGTTAATCTTAAAATAATTTTCTCGAAAAGAATATCCCGATCTTTTTTCAAGATCTTTATCTATATGAAAATTCGCATTTGTAGATTTATAACATAAACTTTTATTGAGAAACATACTAGCGTGCAATTTTGCCATTTCCTGGTCCGAAATTGTTCTTAATTAAACTCGTGTGCCGAATATCGCCGCAATTTTTTCCTAAGGATGACTCTAGAAATATGAAAATATAATAAAGAGTTTTTTGTAATACTATTCCTAACGTAGCACATATTTTCAGATGATAGGAATTCTGCAGTTTATTTGAAAATATATCATTCTAAAAAATTATTTGTTGTGGTTATTTTTGTATGAAATTTTATATGAATATTAAAACTGAATTGTTTTTTTTTTATATAGAATCATTTTTATATGATGTGTTGATAAACAATAAGTTATCAGCGAAGATGTTTTGTTAGCAAACGTAGCCATTTTCTCCACCTATGTGACGATCAAAGTATATAACTTCAGTAAGTCTTATTTATTATGTTACTAGCACTCCCCCTTTACGCTACACCAAGGCATTTCTGTTCTATTATTAGAAAACTCTTTGAAACATATACGCTACGTTAACTTCTTTATTTCTCATACGTAAAGCACTACTATTTTAATGACAAACACGACAGATGCCCCCTATCGTCCATGAATTAAACTAGTATATAGTTGATGTCAAATAGTGTGCCGAACTTACATTAAAATTGTTTTAATTTTTCAGGTTAATATTTCTCCGTAAATGCTTGCAAAATTTATGACATCGTAAAATATATAGTAGCTTCCGTCTCATTTCCTCCCGCAACCACTGCAATATAGAATATATAGCAATATAGAAACTTTGTGAACAACTTACATGTATGTGACCATAGACGAAATTAGGGGGGGAATCAATTGGAGATTATTGAAGCGAAACAACATCCGTATTCATAAAAACGAATTTTCAAGCTTGAGATGACTAAACAAGCCGTTTTATACAAATACTGCCTATAGTGTTTACTTTACAAAACTGCTATAAAAACAAATCTTTCTAAAGTACTTTTTTTTTATATGAATATTGTTTTACAAAAGCTTCTGTAACATTCCACATGGCTTAGTATGCGGGTGTAGATTGTCATCTCTAAGAAATTATGGCGTAGTAAATTCACAATCGCTCGTATTTTTATCATAGTAATTCAAATCGTAGAATTCAAAACACGTAGTATATAGAGTGTAGTACATATGCCTGCCGACAAATATAATTCATAACGAAAAATTAGTACAAACTAACACGTGATATGATAACAAATGTTATGTATTTTCTACTTCCATTCCAATATGGATTATGTTATTTTAAAGTAGATGAACTCAACGAACGTCCATTTGCTTTCTGATGATTCATAAATTATATCGGTCTATTGATTTTGCAAAATAATAACTTTAAATGGTTCTCTCATTATGGCAGGTTTGGTGAGGCAAACGTGGGCAGGTAGAAGATAATAATTCATTTGAAATATAAAATTCCTATTGCTGGTTGTGTTTTGCACAGGGTAGAGTTCTTCAGGTTTAGCGAGATTATCGCATTTATATCGTCCGGAATATTTAAATATATGTAGGCGTTTATAGTGTTCCACAAAAAGCAGATATCACTAGATATCACTGTAGATAAGTCGCCACAAAATTTAGTTAAATTTTTACTAACGTGTGAGATTTTTCGAATTTCTTTTACTGCTTTGAATAGAAATAAAAAATATCGCATTTGGCAATACCGTAAACCAAATTTTGGCCCTCCAAGACAAAACCTTTGGCCTCTTCATTCTACTAGCCTATGTGATTCCTAGGTTCTTGGTTCTTTGATTTATAAAATATTTGGACAGTTTCTTTTTTATTTCTCTTAATACGAGTTATTATCTTTCTGTGAAAATCCACTTAGTTTCCCTTAAAATCTTCAATTGTCAGCAACGCAAACTTTTGTCTATTATTTTGAGACCGCACAATTCAAAAATTCACTCAGTCCACAAAAAACATTTCAAAAGTAAAGTGCAAGATCAAAATAAAAAAAGCAAGTATGGAATTGGTAACTGATATTGACCTCAGACGGAATTCTTTTTTCCATAGAAAATGATGAAAGTGAGTTCTGCAAACGGAATTTCGTTTCCACACATTCTGAGCCCCAATTCCGTTTTGCAGTATTGACTATCTATCGGCTATCGTTCACATGATTCTGGGTTCAACCCCGCATACAACCATCTATCATTATTTAGGCGGCCGTTACCCCGATGATTTTGACGAACATTTCAAGTAATCTACAAGTCTTGTAAATGTTTCTCAAACTCTAACGTTTATAATCGTCATTAAACTGTAGGTCCCACTAAGTGAGTCTTAAAACAGAATATGCGTGTAAGTTTGCTGAATATGAGAACCTCTCCCATATCTCATTCATGGGAAGCAAGGAAATTTGTTTTTTTAATATTGACCTCTAATATGTGCACACAGAAAATTTGACATTTGGAACTAATACAGGGTTCTTTGAAGTAAATATTGCAGACATTTTCCAGAGATGTGCGAAATTGAGAAAATCGCGCGAAATATTACAAATTTCATTTCATTTCATTTATTGAACAGTCTTGTAATTTAAAGCCTTTTGACAAATATTAAGCAAATTATAAAATTTATAAAATAAATACTACTGGAATTAAAAAAAATACAAAAACAAAATATAACTTAGAATGTGTCATCAAATTAGGTAGTAACTATTAACTTATAACGCTCAAATTAAAGTGTACTAAAAATAAACGAAATGGAGGGAAATAAAAATAATATGAGCATATTAAATACTGAATGATATAGGTCAGTCCAAATTTCCAGTTTTTTTTTTATAATTAACAATTTTACAGTTCCAAACTGTTAAGTAAATCACAATATGTATAAATTAAAATAAATACTACTCCAAAAATCTTATACATAAAAAACGTTTGACATTTTATACATATTTACATATAAAAATATAATTAATATAAATATTCAATACATTCTGCATGTGCAGAACACCTGAAATATTCATAATGTATAGGAAATATTTTATTTTTGTAAAAATTGTTCTGAAATTTTAACTGTTCGAAAAATTCGAACTAAGTTAGAAAATGTAAAAAGTATATGAATTATTGAAACATTCAAAATGAAATAAAAAGGTTAAATATAAATTTGTGATTCAAATACTCGACTCTTTGTATTACATATTTTTGGAACTTACATTCGAAATATACAATACAATTTTTAGGTTGTGCCTTTCCTAATTTTGCAGTCATTCGTTTGCTACTTTTGTTTTTTAACTCCATTAAAAATCAATCACCGTTGTTTCTTGCTTTTTTTCTTTATTTAAATTTACTCGATCAATTCAAATGATTATTCTTGACACAAAATATTATATGAGCAGGTATTTTCAAGTAAGAGTAGTCAAGTAGTTTAACAAATTTCCAAACACATTAAAAATTGTTTGTTTTTTGTTGAGCCATTACTTGTGTAGTGTCTCAATTTCTTAGTTAATTAAATCCTAAAAAAAGTCCTGGTAGTTATTAATTTTTACCGTTTTATCTGTTATTAAATTTTTCGTTATATTATGGAGTAGCTGTAAATTCCAATTAAAGTTATAATTCCGTATTTTAGAACGAAAACATACAAAATGAAAAATTCTAATAAGTGAAGTAGACTGTCATATTGCAAATCATATTTTTCTGCTATTCAGATACACAACATTTTTATCACATTAGTATTGTAAAGTTATATAACGTATTTGTTATTGAATTGTGGAGAAGATATGTTGTAATATTGTAATTTAA
>JAHXMU010020849.1:0-10202 GCA_019455685.1 Philornis downsi
CCAAATGGCGTTAAAATGATTAGATTTCATACACAAATATCTACTAGGACAGTTTTGCGATTGCTTGACTTTGTACTGTTTGAGCAGTGTATGGCTGCCACACGACTTAACGCAAAAGACCCTATCGGTTCTAAATCCCAACAAAGTTGGTAGAGTTCTGGTGACTGGAGACAGAGCAAAGGGAGGCCTAGCCGGAATTAACGATCAGGAAGGTTCTGTTGCTCACCTACGACTAAACCCTTAATTTGGAATTGTACTATCAACAAGTGGACCGTTTGAAGAAGTGAAATATTCACCGTTCCACCAGGACAACACCAACTAGTTTCGCGCCGGAAGCTACGGCAGCTGGCATTTGTTATAGTATCTTTTTTTTCAACATTTACCACGTTTCCACATGAGTTTACTCTTTTGTTTAATAAATCGAAGCATTAGTGGAGATCAAATTTATTCACATTCATCACTATTTGAAGCAGGGACCCACCCGAAATGGTATTATGTTCGAGAATAGTTTATACTTTTTTTTTATTATAGTTTCTGAAATATAAGTTTAACATACAACGTTTTTATTCTGATTCCGATAAATCAAAATTGTATTAAATGTTGTTTCTGTTTCATACAAGAAAACACATTTTAATTTTCGTTCTTACACCCGAAATCAAGTCAGAAACAATTTTCATTCTAATTCAGCTTATGAGACCCTTTGTTTGTATTTAATTTAAAAATTTTCAATTCAAAAAACGAACAGACAAAAGTTGTGAGTAGCTGTGAAAACTTCTTAGAGATGGGTACTGTAAATTCGGAAAATAATTTATTTAAAACGAAACTGTATAAAAGTAATATTTTCGTTTCTGATTCTTGAATCAAAAAATATCTGTTTCATTATGTTTCTTTCAATGGAGAAACAGAGTCAATAAATTTATTATAGAATAAATTTTATGGTTATGTCTCTCTCATTTCCGATAAAAGAGCCACGCGTTTGGTGCAATTTTCAAATAGTTTCCATTATTCATGAAGAGGAGCCATTTTTGGGAAATAGGACAAACTACAGGGTGGGCCATAAGGGTGTTGGCGGTTTAAATATTCAGTTAAAAAAAAAACTACGAAACATAAAAAAAATATATTTGTATTTTTAAAAAGTAGAAGCATGGGAATTTTCAAGACTTAAAAATAATGTTCTCCAAATCGCTTCCCTCGACTGCTTGACACTCTTGGAACCGAAGTCACAAATTTTGGAAAACTCGTTGAAAAGTTGTTCTCGGTATTTTGTTGCTTTCCTGAATAATGTTCCTCTTCAACTGCTCTAAATTGGTCGGATTATTCTCGTAGACTGCCGATTTGAGGTAGCCCCATAGAAAATAATCGCATGGAGAGAGATCGGGGCTACGTGGGGCCCATTCAATATCCCCCCTTTTCGAAATGAGTTTTCTAGGAAAAACATTTTTCAGCAGCTCTATGGATACCCTAGCCGTATGACATGTGGCCCCATCCTGTTGGAACCACATCCTCGAGGTATTGCCTTGAAGTTCTTGCAAAGCTGGCACCAAAAAGTCTGCTGGCATGTTGCAATAATTTTTCGCTCTAACCGTCGTGAACTGAAACACGAACACGCTCCACAATGTCGGCTGATCTTGCAGAAACTGGGCGACCACGAACCGTAATTGGTACTGTTGAGCCGGTTGTTTCGAACATTCTGATCCATTTTCGTGTAAACTGGGTGCATGCCGATACAAACGTCGGGCAGTAATTACTGATTTATTGTTTTCGTAATACGCTCGGACACAAAATGCACGCTGCACTCCCGTGTACGGCTCCATGGCGACTAAATTTCCAGGAAGCGGCGCAGCGAACAACATATCCCCCTGCCACCCCGCGCCGAGCGTTACCGAGAAATTGAAGAATTAAATCGCCAACACTCTTATGGTCCACCCTGTACAAAGGGAACGAAACTAGATTGCATTCTTTAAAATTAAAATGTGTTTTGATAGAAATCATGGTGGTGGAAACCAACTAGAGAAAGTTTTGCTGGTTTACTGAGACTGTCATTTGGTACAGTGATTTCAATTTTCATATACCCATTACCTGGTTAGCTGCTTAAGCTGGTAAATCCATTAGTACACAATTTTTAGTACATGCGTGCTTATGGTAGTCGGTCTGATCCCCGACACAACCATTACATTTTTCTTTGAGCGGCTATCATCTCGATATACTCGTACTTGAGAAAGATTTCTAGTAGTCGAGTAATCGATAACTCTAGTAACACCTTCCCAAACTGCTAATCTGAATCGTCGTTGTGTATTACGTTCCGTTTCAATACTACAAAAAAAATATGCGTGTAGCCTTAATGGATTTGAGAAGATTTCTTATATCACATTCATAGAATGCAAGGAAATTTTTTGTTTTGTAATTGGTTATAAAAATATATCGCCAAATAAAGGGAGGCACATAAGTAACGTTAAGGGTTTACTATCCTGAACCAATTACATCTTATATGGGAAAAGAAGTAACATATGTAAAATTCTTTGCAAAGACCGCCTAGACATCTCTAACTGCTAACGGCTAACGTCGCCTGGTGGAAGTTTAGGGGTTTTCCTCAAAACTTGCTTGCACTCGAGCAATGGCCACTTCATTTCGAACTGCACGAGGTCTTCCAGCACGCAGATGATCACAGACAGCCTTTGTTACCCAAAACGCTGAACCAATCGGTAAATTGTTGGAGCGCTAGAAGCATTTCGAACCTGAAAAAAATTTCAATATGATCTGAATAATCGATTGCTGACTTTCAAAGTAAAATTTAACAATTTTGTTTCTTTGTTCTGTGCTGAGCCTTTCCATCATAAATTTGCCAAGTATTATTTAGTTAACTCTGTAAAGAGACGAAAAAGAAAACTTAAACAAAAAATGTATTCACTGATGAAATCTTATGCGCCACCCTGTAGAAAAGATGTCCAGAAGGAAAATTAAAATATTTTCGTTTTTTAGATACAAGCTGCGTGATTCAAATCGATTGCTTTCAACGCAAATGCAAGCAGCAAATGATCAATGGCCAAGACTGCGCAGCCTCATTTAATGCAAAATAAATAAAAACTGTTTGCAAATTTAAAAACGTCCTAAGAAATTACAAAATCACGTTTCTGTCTTACCAAATTTATTACCTTTTCTCAAAGACCCACTAACCTCCATATGGTTTGCAAATAAAATACCAAAAAAAATGTACAAAAATCTGAAAATTACAACAAATATTGTAGCAGCAAATGCAATCAATCCAATGGTCAGAAGAAACCCATTGAGTCATTTCCTTTCACACAGTGATAATGATGAAAACAAACTGTGAAGCGTCAAAGTTGTGTAATTTTCAAAAAAAAAAAAAAAAAAAAAAAAAAAATAACAAAATACATAAATATATATATAAATATAAGTATATATATATTAATCTTGAAAGTTGCTAATATCGGTAAATGAATGAATGAAATCGCTAAAAACAATTTATGGATTAATATTCACAATTTTTCAGCACTCATTTTTGTAGTTATTCACTGTTCACTTGCTGTTGTAATAAAGAATTCAAAATTCTAATAAATGGCATTAATTAAAAACAAAAGTAACTAAACAATGACTGTACATAATAAAAGTAGCACAAACATAAAATAATGTGTAGGATAGCATTGTCTTGTGTCATAAATCAACTGTAATTGTAATCGAAAGTCGAAAGTAATTAAATCATTTATTATTAGTAATCCACACTTTTTAATTGCGCCAAGAAATATTCAGAAACAATTATAAGTGAGCTACTGTTGTTTTTCTGTGTAATTACACTGGGATTGCATGCAATTTCATTGATTCTTTTCAAACTGATGTAAGTGAAGGTTATTAATTGTGATGGCCAGCCCTTTGGATGAAGCAAAAGCTGTACAACTGTGTGAAATTATTACTTATGGTACAGATGTTTAGTTGAATTCTAAGTTAATATAAACTTGAATATTCATAATTTAAACGACGATTATACGTTTCTGGATGTTATATCAATATTTGCAAACACTTCAACTAATTATATAGCATCAACTCACTTAATGCCATTAATAATGTAAACTATAAGTTTACACACCTAGTGCTAACATAAAGCCCACGTCAAAGACAACGCTTTCAGCAAACTAAAAAGGATAAATTTACGTTGGAAACATTCTAGATAATCAAATGCTTATAATAGTATACAGGGTGGCGCAATAGAACGCGCATATTGCATCATCTTTTTTTGCGGGGTAGAAAAGGAGCGGGCGGGGGGGCGCCTACATCGTTGGGTTGGCGGGCTCATGCAGTTTTAGTCGCTATGAATCACTTCGACGGGAAGCGTCGCGCATTTTGCGTGCGCGCATTTTACGAGAACTCTCGTTCATATATTGCTACTAGGCGACTATATTGTGCTGAATATGGACTACGGCGAATTAGTGAAGCTCCGAGTGCTAATTTAATTAAAGTATGGGTAAAGCGTTTTGAAGAGACCGGTTCAACATTTAAACCACAACCAAATGGTCGCCCAAGAACATCTAGGACCGAAGACAATGTTAAGAGAGTTATGGAGTCAGTACGAGGAAATCCACAAATGTCGACTCGCAAGAGATCGTCTGTCATACAATTATCGCGACGAAGTTTGCAACGAATTTTAACATTGGATCTTAAACTGCATCCATATAAGCTGCAATTAACACAAGAATTGAAAGAGTCGGACTTCATAGCAAGGCTCCCATTTGCTAATGAAATGCTTAATCGATTTTCCAATTTTGACAATATCCTTTTCTCTGACGAGGCTCATTTCCTTATGAATGGGTTCGTAAACCGTCAAAATTAATCAAACCGTCAAAATTGTCATTACTGGAACAGTGAAAATCCCAAAATCAAACACCAGAAACCATTGCATAGTCCTAAAGTGACAGTATGGGCAGCAATCTCTGGCAGAGGATTAATCGGTCCTTTTTTCTTCGAAAATGCGCGGGGCCAAAACGTCACGGTTAATACGGAACGCTATGTTGAGATGTTGGACGGATTTTTGGCTCCAGAAATTGAAAGTTCAAGAATAGTGAATTCCAGAACTTGGTTCCCACGAGATGGAGCTACCTGTCACACATTAAATGACTCCATGGCGGTGGTGAAGCAGATGTTCCCTGGCAGACTGATTTCGAAAAGAGGTGATATCCCATGGCCCCCACGTAGTCCAGACTTGACGACTCTTGACTTTTTTTTGTGGGGATACCTCAAACACAAAGTCTACAGTAATAATCCAAGAAACATCGTTCAGCTCAAGGAGAATATACGTGGTGAAATGGCAGCCAATACAGCAGTATTACTGAAGAAATTTTTCAATAATTTTCGTTTGCGGTTAGAGGAGTGCGTCGTAGAGAAGGTCACCATTTAGATGATGTTATTTTCAAAAAATAAACTCCATTTATTACTCTACAATGCCTTAGATTTAATTTAACCATACCTTTTGTAGTTATTTTTTAATCTATTTTTTAAATATGCACGTTCTATTGCGCCACCCTGTATTATACATTGGAAAAATATTAGACAATCAGATGCTTACATTGCATTGGAATTTATTTAATTATAAACAAAAATATATGATATAAGTATTAGAAAAAGCCACACAGTGGTTGTATAGGGTGATTTTTTAAGATTTAAGTTTTTCAGATTGGCAGCACTGGTTGGCAATGGAGTCCAAACGTCATCTGTCAAAGTGAAAAATGTACAGTATACTCTGCCATTTCATCATGGAAGGACTAACAAAAGAGCAACGATTGCAAATCGTTGAAATTTATTATCAAAATTCGTGCTCTGTGACAAATGCGCATCGTTTGATACGACCATTTTATGGTCATCATAATCAACCTGCTGAATCAAAAAAATCCTGCTGTTAACTACAAATTTCGCACCACATTTACTTTATTGGACATAAAACCATCGACTCGCATGCGCAGAGTGCGTACCAAAGAAAACATTGCAGCCGTAGCGACCAGTGTTAACGCCGATCATGAAATGTCAATGCCATTCTCAGCGATTGGGCATGTGTTACTCAACAACAAGGATTTTTTTTTTGCCCCAATTGGCTGAGCTAAACTTGGTTGACAGGTGGTTTCATTAGGATGGTGCAACATGCCACACTGTTCGTGAAACAATGGATATGTTGGGGGATGAATTTGCTGAGCAGCTTATCTCTCGATTTGTCCCTGTGAATTGGCCCCCAAGATCTTGCGATTTAACGCCTCTTGATTATTTCTTGTGGGATTATGTCAAGTTGTCAATCTATGTGGACAAGCCGAACACTATTGAAGCCTTACAGGATAACATAACACGCGTTATTCGTGGAATACAGGCCGAAATGCTCGAAAAAGTAACGAAAAATTGGACCTTCCGAGTGGATATTTTGGGACGGAGCCGCGAACAACATTTACATGAAATTATCTTTCAAAATTAAATGGCAAAGACCAATTTATTGATTCCAATTACAAATTTTAATATATGATGCAAATTTGAGTGTTTTATTCGATTTTTAAAAAAAAAACTACGAATAAAAAAATCACCCTATATTAGGAAAAATACGTAGACAATTGTGTAGTATCTGAACTACACATCCTGTGTACATACGATATTTATGAAATACATAGAGGATTAAATGGGCTTATGTAAAACCTAATTTTCGGACATCCTGTGACTGCGCAGATTAATTTAAAATTACTAAAATTGGGCAACTTTTGACACAATTTCGCAAAATTTGTTTTTATTGATAGTTTTTCTGTAAAATGTTCAACAAGGCCAACAAAAAATGCAATGAAAACAGTATCCTACACCTTATTGCTGCAGTAATTAATAAAGTTAAACATTCAATTTTAGAATTAGAGCCCTGATTTTTTTACTATCTCTCAATAACAGCGCTGTTTCAGAGGGGAATTTACTTTAGCGACAATCCCTATATTGACAGCACGTAAAAAACGAGTTCCAAATACTTTCCTAAGAAATTACAAAATCACGTTTTTGTCTTACCAAATTTATTACCTTTTCTCAAAGACCCACTAACCTCCATATGGTTTGCAAATAAAATACCAAAAAAAATGTACAGAAATCTGAAAATTACAGTACGTAAAAAACGAGTTCCAAATACTTTATAATTACCTTAAAGTTTGCGGACGTGGCAACGACGCTCTTACAAACAAAGCTAAAAGGTAATATTAAAAATTTCAAAAAAAAAGGCAAATAACAATTGCAGTCGTTGGTCTTTTTGTAACTTTTTTCTTAATAAGGATACATTCTGTAGAAATTTTAAAAGGACAAGCATTAAAAATAGAAATTCTTTTTCTGTACATTACGCACCCTACGTCATTACATTCAAATGATGTAATTTTTTATATTATTTGTAAAACTAGAAATTCAAATTTTTAAACAGCGCTTAGTGCAACTTTATACCTGAAAATGAACAATGCCACATTCTCTTATTAAAATCGTCTCAATTTTCAAAACAAAACAAAAAAATTAATAATGTTATTTTTTGTTTAAGATTTTTATAGTTTTTAATGATTATTTTCTTCTTCTTCTAAACTATTGTGCGTCATCAGGTGTGTAATAATACTGCTTATTAGGTTCAATTAGAGAACTTATATGCATAGAAAAGCATATTAGAAAGTTCGTTGCTATGATTGTCTGTGCTGGAAAGAATGAGCTTTTTCTCTTTCATACATTATGCAATATTAAGAGATTGAATTTTTTCACAAAATCACTAAATGAACAAAAAACTAAATAAATCTTTATGATTTTGAAGAACAATAGAAAAACTTGGGTGTTCATCATCTCAATTGCAAGTAGTGATCTAACCAGTTTGAAAATGATAGTCATGAAAGTTCATTAAGGGTTATCCATTTATTGTTTTTAAACCCGCCGGTCTGGTAAGTCTGTCAGCTACTAAATTCCTGTAATCGAAAGTGTTATTTATTTAGTAAAAGGTTTCCTATTTACGAATATGGATCGTTTAATAATCGAAGAATTCATTACAAAAAAAAAAATAGTTAAAACTTACTGCAAAAGTAGTGATTCAAACGAGGGCACCTTTCGTGCATTACGAGGTGATTATGGTTGTCATAATCGACTTACTGTACAAGGAACTGAGAAGATTATAAAGAAATTTAAAGAGACTAGAAGCGTTACAGATGTGGTCATTCCTGTGCATCATCGCAATGTGCGCACTGTCAAAAATATCCCTTCTATTAAAGAAAATGTGGCGGATATTTCGAATTTAAATTCAGAGCGCTATGGCTATACGATAACCGACTTTTTTTGCCCTGCAATTGAAAATTATGAACTGAACGAAATGTGGTTTTAACCAGATGGTGCTACGAACCATACAACACAACTGATTTTGACTTTATTGCATGAGAAGTTTCCACAGAGCGTAATTTCGCAGTTTTGGCGGCGTCAATTGGCCACCAAGATCATGCGATTTGACATCGTTAGACTCTTTTTGTGGAGCTACGTTAAATACCGTGAATTTACGTGAATAATCCTCAAACGTTGGAGCATTTGAAAACAAACTTTTGTTAAGTTATCGCCGAAATACCGCCCGCAATATGCGAAAAAGTGGTCGAAAATGACCTCAAAAGAATCCACCACTGCAACCAATTCAGAGGCGATCATTTAAATAATATATTGTATATCATACATAATTGCAAGGTTCAAGTATTACAATGAAATAAAAGATTCATCGAAATCATGGCTTTATGTACGTTTTATTTCACTTTACTTTTGAAACCGAAAAGTGGATAACCCATGTCATGCAAATGCAGCTGCTGTTATCATATGATCTTCAGGCAAATGTAGTTCTTCATAACTTTTCATTATAAACGAAAGCTTTGTCAAGTTACATATAATAAAGGGTTCCCCAACAAGAACGCAAGATTTAAATTTCAAATAAAACACAGATGTTAAAAAAAAATCGTGAAACTTTATTATATCGTAAAGTACACAGAATGAGGTTATGTATGGAACCACACATCGGGCAGATGGCCGCCGCGGCTTTGCTGGCACCCACGCGATCTTTTAATGAAATTTTTAATGAACGATTTGCAAAAATGCTGCCGTATTTCATTAATGCAGCGTCCAATTTCCTCTTTTAAGACTTGAGTCGTCGTCGGCTTGCTCGCGTAAACCATCGACTTCAAAAACCCCTAAAGAAAAAAGTTAAATGGTGTTAAATCGCACGATCTGGGCGGCCAATTCTGGTCTCCAAAACGCGAAATAACACGACCGGGAAATGACTGATGCAGCAATTGAATTGTCTCTCTGACTGTATGACATGTAGCGCCGTCTTGTTGAAACCACATGCCCTCCACATTCATTTCTTCAATTCTAGGTACGAAAAAACAGGTAATCATTTCACGATACCGAACACCATTGACTGTCTTGCGTTCTTGTTGGGACACCCTTTAGAAAGGAAACAAATGAGAAGGAATTGGGTGCCAGTGTTGCCATAAGAAAGTCAATATGTACCAGTATTTATAAATGTTTTTCAACATTAAAAGGCAAATGATTTTTGTATAATGCCAATGATATTGAAAAAATGTATCAAGCATACATTTTGTCGGAATGCGTAATTATACCAAAAAAGCGTATTTAAAATTCTGTACAATTCTTTCCTGGCAATGCTGAATGTTCAGAATTTCTATTTACTCGCCAGAGTTGTAATAGAAGAGAAATTTTCTAGCAGCATGGAGGAATGATGTTTTCTTGTTCATAAATGTAAGCTCTTTGGGTTACCTCGCTATTTATTTAACGCAAAAAATATTTCAATTTATCCTCCATTAAACATAATTCAGAAATATTTTTTGTATTTAACTTGTGTCGACTTCATGGTCAGTGATTGCTAGCGCACTTAACAGACTCAAACAATTTGTTTACAGTATTTTTTTGATCAACTTTGCAACAGATCTAAATTGAAATCTTTATTAAATCATAAATACAATAGCTGCCCTTGTATCATATAATTGAACTAAAATCATATTAATTTGTATTAAACATGAGCTAATTGGTCGGATATACAGCGTTCGGAGCCAAAACGATCATCAAGGGAAACTGTTCGGAGTCAATACGATCAGCAAGGGAACCCGTGTTTAATCACTCTTCTGATATAAAATGGTCGATCAAATGATTTAATTGCCCATCGAACA
>JAHXMU010020852.1:0-11146 GCA_019455685.1 Philornis downsi
GGATTTATATCTTAGAATTTGCAAACATGGGTTCTGGGCATAAACACATCCCAAACTCTTAATTTTGACTTATACTGTGAACAATTGGATCGTTTGAAGGAAGCAACCGCCAAGAAAACGCCAGATTTGGCCAATAGGAGAAGAATTGTGTTTCACCAGGCCAACACCAGGCAACACACAGCCAGAAACTCCAGGAACTTAGTTGAAAGGTTCTTATGCATCTGGCTTATAGACAGGGCATGGCATCAAATGATTGTTGCCTGTTCCTGTGTATAGCGAACGTTTTTGCTGATGAAAAACAAAATATAAGAGAGTCATGACGACATTACCTTCAAAATGTCGACAAGTTGCCGAACATTATGGTGCATGTTTGAGAAGTTGTGTTCCATCAGGCCAACACCAGGCAGCACACAGCTAGAAACTCCAGAAACTTAGTCAGGATGTTCTTATGTGCTTATAAATAAGGCATGGCACTAAGTGATTGTCATCTGTTCCTGTGTATAGCGGACGATTTTGCTGGTGAAAAAAAAATATAAGAGAGTCATGACGGAATTACCCTTCAAAATGGCAACAAGTTGTCGAACATTACGATGCATATTTGACTTAACTCGAATTATTCTAACTATGCTAAATAAAGCATTAATGTAAAAATAACGAATTTCTTTTTACTATAGCTTATATAATTTTAATTTGAGACATCCTGCATTTGTTTCGAACAAACAATTTCGCAGAAAAAAAAGTATACAAAAAATAAAAAAGCGTCCAAGAGAGCAAACATTCATCATATTTTGTATGTGGTGGGGAAGTGGTGAAAAATTGCATAATCATCAATAAAATTGACATAGGATTGTCATAGCACAAAAGCACTATTTTATTATGTATCTTCTCTATATATCCACAAGCGATGTAGGCGATGCGATTTTTCCTTATTCAAAAGAATCGCTTCTGGTTCCAGAAAATATTTCTTCAAAAGACATCGTCAGAAAAAAATTCCATTGAAAAGCATTTCCTCAATGTAAATAATCACACTGAAATTGATTTTGAAAAAGCAAACTTAAAGATTGTTGTTATCACAAAATCTGCTCATAGATTCCGATGGATTTGGAATCTGCTCATAGATTTGGATGGATATTTTTCATAAAAAAAACCAATAGACGAAGGCACCTAATGTTCCATAGGATTGAAGCTTATAAACTTTGTACCATCAATTGCTGGCCACAATTTTGTGGACGGACCCTAGCGACATTGATTCTTATGGCGATAGGTAATGTATATGCTTTGTTTGGTCTCCGAGTATTTGTAGTTCTTACAAATGGAATGACAAAGTTAGTATATTGGTCACCATTCAAAGGAGGATAAATAAATGTTTTCCTCCAAAAAACTTTAAATGACTTAAAAATCGTCTTCGGATCATACTATAGGAATCTTGCTTTAATTTTTAGGAATTGTAAATGAAAATCGAGCCAATGCTTTTAAGTATTTCATTACCGCTGATTTAGAAGTAATTTAAAAGTACTTCGTTGAAAGCGATAAACATGCACGGATTGGGCCGTTAGAAGTGGTGAAAATGTGATTCTTTTTGAATAACTTCCATTTTTTTGCTGGGTTATGTAAGGACTACGAGTATATTAAAATAGGTATTGATTTCACATATTTTCAGTAGGATTCATTCTTGTTATAATTGAAATATTGAATTTATGTAATATAGGGTGGTTTTTAAATCGTAGTTTTTTTTTTTAACCGAATAAAATATTCAAATTTGCATTATATATTAAATTTTTTATTGGAATCGATAAATTGGTCTTTGCCATTCATGTTCGGGGATCCGTATCAAAATGTTTATTCGGAAGGTCAAATTTTTCGTCACTTTTTCGAGCATTTCGATAATGTTCGGCTTGTCCACATAGTCTTACGACTTGACATAACCCCACAAGAAATAATCAAGAGGCGTTAAATCGCAAGATCTTGGGGGCCAACTCACAGGGCCAAATCGTAAGATAAGCTGCTCACCAAATTCATCCCTCAACATATCCATTGCTTCACGAGCAGTGTGGCATGTTGCACCGTCCTGATGAAACCACATGTCAACCAAGTTCAACTCAGCCAGTTGGGGCAAAAAATTCCTTGTTGTTGAGTAACACATGCCCAATCGCAGAGAACGGCGACGAATTGACACTTCACGATCGTCATTAGCACTGGTCGCTACGGCTGCAATATTTTCTTCGGTACGCACTCTATGCATGCGCGTCGATGGTTTTATGTCAAACAAAGTGAATTTGGTGTGAAATTTGGAGATAACAGCACGAATTGTTGATTCAACAGGTCGATTATGACGACCATAAAATGGTCGTATCAAATGATGCACATTTCCACGAATTTTGATAATAAATTTCAACGATTTGCAATCGTTGCGCGTTTGTTAGTCTTTCCACGATGAAATGGCAGAGTACTTTTCACTTTGACAAGTGATGTTTGGACTTCATTACCAACCAGTGCTGCCAACTTGAAAAACTTAAATCTTAAAAATTTACCTTATAGATTTATAATTGGATCCTTTACCGTGATTACAAGCAGCGATGAACAGACAGACAAACAATCAGGCCAATTGATATCGTTAAATCGAATCAGAAAGTGATTTTTCGGTATATATTTTATCGGGTCTGTCGGCTCCATTTGTGAATGTTACCCTCAGCAGCATTAAACCAGTAAATACTGTTCCACATGTAGTGTAACATGTAATTAGCTACACAAGCATTTCAATACACATTCATTCTTCGATGCAATTGCATGCTAAAAGGAATATTCTCAATACTTTGTTCAAATAGAGATCATTCTTCCCTATAATCTTCTTTCTTCTTGTGCGGTTTTTAAATGTAAAATTAAAATGGAGTTTCTACTAGAAATGCTCATAGTCATCCATCCCAGTTGATGTTTGTGTTTACTGCAGGAATTAAATTACAGGTGGATGGATATCTGCAACATACGTAAGAAGCAGACTTTTTTAATTAGTTCAGCTATCGGACAATTTACCACAGAAGCTGTAATACCCCGGAAGAAGACATCAACCACAATGGCAACAACATAATGATACTAACATACGGCTGCTATCTCCGCCACAAAATCATTTGTAAAGAGAAACTTTTGCGTGACAGTGACAGTTTTGAAAACAACCACTACTACATATTGCACTTGCTTGAAACCACGGGCACAGATTGGAAGCCAACTCTTTTATTTTGGGGGTTATTATAGAACACACTAAAAAAAAGAAGACAAAATATAAACTAGGACCAACTCAGCATCCCCTTTGTTGACATCGTCATTTTCATGGATGTCATCAAGTGCATCCACCATAGATGACGAGCTCAACTTGACTATTCCTCCATACCACCCACTATACGATATGTATTTATATACAGATAGTTGGGCTCTTGTGGTAGGTACTTCGATGCTGCTAACATTATCTTCTTCAATTTCATACCACAAACCCAACCGCACGATATTGTTCGATGTGGTCGGAGGATTTTACCTCAATGATTGCAGTAATATATCCGTAAATCGAATAGTTTCTAGAATGCACACACACACACACACACACACACGCTTGTTAGATGTGAGTGGGTGTGCATGTGAATGTGTGAATGTGTAATGATGCCACAAATTGAAGTATGATGATTAAAACGGGACTAATTTGTTTCTATCTGCAGCAACATTAACATCTGGCATGAGAGTAAAGTTCAAAGTTATGCTATCCGGTAGTTTGTTCTGACTTCCGTTGAACAATTTGCTGCAATAGGATGTACTTGAACGGAATTAGGAGATATTGGCCACAGATCTCCTTACAACTTGCAGATGAAGTCGTAACATGTTGTTCTGCTATACTATTGCCGATTAAAATAGAAATAATTTATTAAACAATATAGAAACTTCATACACAGGAACCGTAACGTTTGTGACTGATTTATACTCGTATATAAATCATTTTTAATAATTATTTGTTAATCTTTGTTATATTATCATTTTTGATTTTCGTTATAAAAATTAATTGTAATAATTAAAAATGCTTTTTGTTTTTAAAAATCAAAAATAAAAATCAATTAGCATTGACGATTGATTTATTAGAGGAAAACATGGGTGATGTTGATCAAAAATAAAAATCAGGATTGACGATGGATTGATGAGAGAGAAACGTGAGTGATGTTGATTTTTAAAAACCGAAAATAAAACCAATTGGTTGACGATTGATTGATGAGAGAGACACGTGAGTGATGTTGATTTTTAAAAATCAAAAAAAGAAAAATATCAAATATGGTTGACCATTGATTGATAAGAGAGAGAGACGTGCGTGATGTGTTTTTTTTTTTTTTAAATCAAAAATAAAAATCAGTTGTGATTGACGACTGATTGACGAGAAAGAGACGTGAGTGAAGTTGATTTTCAAAAATCAACAAAAAAAAAATCAGTCATGATTTAAGATTGATTGATTTTTAAAAATCAAAAAAAAGAAAAAAAAAAATATCAAATATGGTTGACCATTGATTGATAAGAGAGGGACGTGAGTGATGTTGATTTTTAAAAATCAAAAATAAAAATCAGTCATGACTGATGATTGATTGATGAGAGAGAGAGAGACCTCACGTCTCATTATTTTTAAAAATCAAAAATAAAAATCACAATTTAATTTAAATTTTCTCATTCATGAAAATATAAATCAAAAATTTGGGTGCGTGTCTTTTGAAAGAATGAAGCAAATATCTTTGTTGGTATTAGAAACTTCATCCGAAGGTGTGAAATTATATACAGGATGGTGCACGAATCAGCTAAAAAAAAAGTGGGAACCAATTTTTTCAAGATGTTGAGGGAGTTTCTTTTTACCCAGTACTACGCCGAAGACGTATCCGTTTCAACAATATTTGGTTTCAGTAAAAGGGATCAACTGCACACATAGCCAGACCGGTTATGGCGGAGCTCCAACGAAAATTCCCAAATAAATTAATATCCAGAAAATCCACTTTTGCTGGTCCCCAAGATCACCTGACGTGACTACACTAGACTTTTCTCATGAGATTATGTCAAGTAAGAGGTGTACGAAACGAAACAAAGGAATTTAACTAATTTGAAGCAGTTCATTAACACAATAATTGAGGTGATCCGGACTTTAAGCCTTGCATGAATAAGCATGGATGTTATTTATGGTCTATCATTTTCAAAATAAATTAGTTGTGTAAAATAAAATTGAATTTTCTATACAATAAAAGAAAAATAAATGAAATACGTTGATTAAAAAAATGAATTTGAATTTTAAATTTCTTATTGTAGCACAATTGGTGCGCCACTCTGTATTTGATATGAAAAAATGTATCATCTAGTAGGAAGGATATAAGGTAGCAAGTATCTTTCGACCAAATGTGTTTAATTGAATTTTAAGTCGATGGAGCGATGTCTGTTTGCCCGGTTGACTGGCCGGCCAGTAAACACTTCTCCAAGCTTGGCATAGCACAAAATTTTGTCGAATCGTAGTCGAGAATTGTAATTGTGCTATATCGGCTTCTGACGCCCCCAATACAAATTTACCGCTTTTCTAAAATTCAGGTTTTACCTGAATCTTTATCCATTATTTTAATCCATAACTCTTGATGCAATCTGGAAAAAACGTGCCCCTTCTGGTATGAGGGCGGTCCCAAAACTAGCCGACCTGACGTGTAGATGGTGTCAGTAGTTTGAACAAAATCACTCTGGGAAAAAATGGCAACCTTGTAAAACATATGTTTTAAGTTTCCAGGCGCTACGATGTTTAGTATTTTTACTTGAGTCATCAAAAATAAACGATCTCAGTGAATTTGTAAACATGGAAAAAATTGGTCACCGTTAAGTAATAATTCCATATTTCCGTTTGAAAGGTCTCAGTCTAACCCATATTAAACCCGAGCTAGTTTTTACTCTGGGGGAGTCTGCTTCTTCGTTTGCGACTGATAAATATTAGGCAGCAGAGTACAAGCTGGCAGGACGAACACCGTAGTGGTCGACCAATTGAGGTGCCTACACCAGTCATGTTTAAGAAAATCCACAAAATGGTATTGCGTGAAGCTAGTTGAAAAGATAGGCTTTTCAAAAAGAAAAATATTGACCGAAGATTTGAAGATGGGAAAGCTGTGATCAAGATGGGCGCCGCGCTTTCTTTCAATAGAGCAAAAAAGCGTCGTAAAGATGTTTCAGTAGGATGGGCGAGACAGGGATCCGCCACTTCACACCTGAGACAAAGGAATAGTCAAAGCAGTGGACTGGAATTAGACAATCGGCAAAGATGATTCCATCTGCAGACTGTTTTTTGAGATGCGTATGGGATTATTTTTATTGATTATCTTCAGAACGGAAAAACCATCAACGGCGAATATTACGGAAAAAGGCCGCATTTGGCAAAAAACAAAGTGATGTTCTATCAAGACAATGCTCTAGTTCACACATCTACTATTGCGATGGCCATTAATAAATTAAAGTTTTAATCACTTCATCACGCACCTTATACATCAGATATAATTCCCTCAGACTATTTTTTATTTCAAAACTTGAAAAAATTAAATAATGTTTACTGTATCTGAAAAACATACAAATTGACCAATTTTCTGAAATTCAAATTTTGCCTGTAACTCCTGATTCATAGATTGCAACGAACTGAATTTTTGGCCATTATTTTGATTCACAAATCTTGATGCAATCTGAAAAACGACCGATTAATTGTGCTCCTTCCCGTACCTCCATACAAATGATCGATTTACCCCATGTATTCTTATAGGTAGATTCATATCTTCTATGCGGTTGCACTAAATTTAGTCAAATTTAGTACACACTTAGCAGTTGGTTCGGTAGTAAATGAAAAAGGATCCTATTGCCACGCCCTTTAGATTTCAGAATAACATTTAATGCAAAGCAATTTTTGTAACCTGCGAAAAAATTGATCGGATAACTGAGCTGTTTCTGGTACTTCACATACAAACTACTTAAACAATTTCAATTTTAATAAATGCAGTATAGTTAATGCTCTAAACTCAGAGTATTTGTGGATTCGGATTCGGCGATTTACTATTCACTATCTTGCACTCTACACACTTTTGCAACAACACAAAGTAATGTTGGGTGAAGATAAATGTAAATCTGTTTGCCCGACTTGTTTGGAAATATTTGTTATTAACGAAGTTACGCACGTTTTTTTATTATACTTCTGTGAAAGACAACTCAAGTTTTAGTATTATCTGACTTTATTTAAGCGAATGTTAACATATTATAATTTTTGATTTTTCTTTTTCTGATTGAGAAAATGAAAATCACGATTGATTATTTTTTATTATTTTGGTTTTTCAAACTGAAAATCGAGAAAATTTATTTGATTTTTAAGAACAAGAATTAAGATTGGTATGAAAAATCATGATTTTTATTTTTAAAAACCAAAAAATTTAAAGTAAAAATAAAAATCAATCTCAATTTATATTTTTGACTTTTTTAATTAAAAATTAAATATCAACAAAAAAAAAAAAGAAATTGTGACATATTTACAAAGTCAATTGAAATACAAACATCTTCATATATTTCATGTGTATGTAGGACATTTCTTACTCGGTGACTTTTTTTAGTTAAAAATCGAGCCTTCATTTCCGCTCTCTACTCGTAAATACCTTAGCGCTATATTCCCTTACTGAAACTTAACAGTTTTGATTCGAGATTTGCACATTAATATCTAGATTCATTGACAGCAAAAAATGTTTAACATAACATTATCGTATTCAAGGATTGAGTAATTCCGTTTAGGTGGGTACAATAAGACGTAGGGATCAAACAACTTCTAGAAATGCCTTCATTGTAATCGCTGGAAAACAACCCTGCATGATGAACTTTAATTTTAACCTCACCTCTATACCTGTACCTTTCTGTGTCACGGTTTTTTCTTGTTTTTCAAACGACAGTCTGCCCTTTTTTCTTCTCCATACAGTGTGTTTTCTTACAGCACGCGTTACAGTTGGCTACAGCGTTGCCATGTGTTTAACACTCTTTTTCTTTCTTCATTTTGTCAGGGAGCGTTGTTTTATACTTTGGCCATTGCTATCGAATGCATCTTATGTTACCACTGATTGCCAGGAACATCAGAATTAATGGCATTTTGCCATAGTAGTTAAGAGAGTTGTTGGCTATTTTTGGGAATACTGCTTAGCGATGCCAAACTGTCTTTGTGATTGATGGCATTTTTTTCGCTCAGCTCATTTTCATGCCTGCCTTGATGATCCGCAGCCAGAGACTGATTCGAATCTTTGCCCACACCATTCTCCGCACGTCCACTACTCTTTCCATCTCTTAGCACGTGATCAGTAGGGCCTTTTGTAATATGATCAGGATATGATCAAATTGCTTCATGGAAACCATTACTATATTTCGCGCTGAGGCTAAAGAAACAAGTCTGCTTTGTGGATTAAATTTTCGGGCTGTTGGATAAAAGTAATTTTTTCTTCCTGTTTTGACATTAAAATCGGCCGGAGTAATTTTAATGTCATCACCAGGGAAACGGTAATATATTTCCTTAAGACATTCATAAAATGCATCCTTGGAGCGTACGCACAAATAAGTGTGATGAAAAGCACTTTGGTTCAATGTGTATCGTGACTATTCGGTCAGTTACAACTCTAAACTGCAAAGTATGGTGTTTATGTGTCTTACCCACTACAAATTCACTTATAATTTCATGCTATTCTGGATGGCAGCTGTAGCAGATGTCACAGTTTACGTATCGAGTGCATTCGATTATGTCAGCTCTATATTTGCTAAGTAACGGGTGGCGCAATAGAACGTGCATATTTAAAAAACAGATTAAAAAATAAATACAAAAGGTATGGTTAAAATAAATCTAAGGCATTGTAGAGTAATAAATGGAGTTTATTTTTTAAAAATAACATCATCTAAATGGTGACCCTCTCTACGACGTCACTCCTCTAAACGCAAACGAAAATTATTAAAAACTTTCTTCAGTAATACTGGCGTAATGGCTGCCATTTCACCACGGATATTCTCCTTGAGCTGAACGATGTTTCTTAGATTATTACTGTAGACTTTATGTTTGAGGTATCCCCACAAAAAAAAAGTCAAGAAGCGTCAAGTCTGGACTACGTGGGGGTCATTGGATATCACCTCTTTTCGAAATCAGTCTGCCAGGGAACATCTGCTTCACCACCGCCATGGAGTCATTTGATGTGTGACAGGTAGCTCCATCTTGTTGGAACCAAGTTCTGGAATTCACTATTCTTGAACTGTCAATTTGTGGAGCCAAAAATCCGTCAACATCTCAACATGGCATTCCGTATTAACCGTGACGTTTTGGCCCCGCGCATTTTCGAAGAAAAAAGGACCAATTATTCCTTTGCCAGAGATTGCTGCCCATACTGTCACTTTAGGACTATGCAATGGTTTCTGGTGTTTGATTTTGGGATTTTCACTGTTCCAGTAACGACAATTTGACGGTTTACGAGCCCATTCATAAGGAAATGAGCCTCGTCAGAGAAAAGGATATTGTCAAAATTGGAAAATCGATTAAGCACTTCATTAGCAAATGCGAGCCTTGCTATGAAGTCAGACTCTCAATTCTTGTGTTAATTGCAGCTTATATGGATGCAGTTTAAGACCCAATGTTAAAATTCGTTGTAAACTTCGTCGCGATAATTGTAAGACAGACGATCTCTTGCGAGTCGACATCTGTGGATTTCCTTGTACTGACTCCATAACTCTCTCAACATTGTCTTCGGTCCTAGATGTTCTTGGGCGACCATTTGCTTGTGGTTTAAATGTTGAACCGGTCTCTTCAAAACGCTTTACCCATATTTTAATTAAATTAGCACTCGGAGTTTCACTAATTCGCTGTAGTCCATATTCAGCACAATATAGTCGCCTAGTACCAATATATGAACGAGCGTAAAATGCGCGCACGCAAAATGCGCGACGCTTCCCGTCGAAGTGATTCATAGCCACTAACACTCCATGAGCCCGCCAACCCAACGATGTAGGCGCCCCCCGCCCGCGCCTTTTTATCCCGCAAAAAAAAAAAAAAAAAATGATGCAATATGCACGTTCTATTGCGCCACCCTGTATATTCACCATACAGAAGATGGCATCTATTACTAGAAATTCCCTATTCTCTCTGTTAATATAACAAAATTTCGCAAGTTTTTGAATTATAATCTCTTGGCAACAATAAATTTGCCAATAGAAAACCCATCTTCAACCAAATTGAACACAAAATCAAAAAGAAAAAATACAAATTTTATTTGTATATTTCTTACATAAATCTAAAATTAATTTCAAGCGTCTGAAGTCATATAATTATCGTTGAGTAACTAATAATAATCGTATTTGTTATCAATTGAATTTATATTGCGGCAATAGTACGAATATGCTGGTGTACAAGGGCACTAGAGGTATATATTGAAAAAGATGAGGCCTTCCTCTTATTAGTGTTTTCAGACAGATTTTATAAAACATTTCATAAGTGTCTTTTTTAGAAACACATCCAATGGATATTTAGCCAGGAGAAAGGATGGTTTTTGATGGTTTTTTTTCCTACTGTTTATTAAATTTAAAAATTTTTCTGTTTCCTTCTCCACTTTCTTCACTTTTTCGAAATTGCTTCTATGCAATAAAAGGTCGTAACAATGGATTTTGATCTTGGATTACTTTCATATAATAATTATAGCACATATGAGAAGAATTTCAAGTAAAATTTTTGAATGTATTCACAATAATAGGAACATTATTTTACTGTATTAAAGTTGTACTTTATTGTTAAATCTTTAGCGGGGGAATTGGACTGTATGGTCCCGTTGTGCTTAATGGTGGTCTACCTTTATACGCTTCTCTCAAGCCGACTGCTGCATTTCCCGTGATGAAGAAAAGAGTAAAAGCCACTAAACTGCTGACAATTTTAAAATTCATGTTGTTTTCTTAAACTCTTACAGTAAACTAATGCCGATGTGCGATAAGTATTTGTACCAATACCAAGCAGAAGTAACTGTGCATATGAATGCTATGAATAGAGGGGATTTTATTGAAATATCGGCAAAAATAAACTTTCTAATTGGCATTGTATTTCTTTCAAGTGGGGAACCACAAAAGACTG
>JAHXMU010020853.1:0-11749 GCA_019455685.1 Philornis downsi
GAGTTTTCCAAAATTTGCGACTTCGGTTCCAAGAGTGACAAGCAGCCGAGGGAAGCCATTTGGACAACATTATTTTTAAGTCTTAAAAATTTCCATGCTTCTACTTTTTAAAAATACAAATATATTTTTTTTATGTTTCGTAGTTTTTTTTTTAATTGGATATTTAAACCGCCAACACCCCTATGGCCCACCCTGTATATGGATTAATATGGATTAAACTAGTCTTTGGTTTGAGAGGTACTAGATAAGGCGCGGTTACTTCTCAAGTTTTATAGATAATTATAGACCAAATTTAATGAACAAAAATGTAGGCTGCTTCAGCGTACTGATTACAAATTGAAGCGTGTATTAGTTAAATTATTTATTTGTATGGGAAGTATCAGAAGGGGCGTGTTTAATCGGTCAATTTTTACAATTTCGGCCAAGCATTATAGACCAATACTATGAACAAAAAGCATTGGAAACCAATACAATGAACCAAGATTGATGAAAATTTACAGACAATTACAAAAATAGATTGAAATGTATATTATCTAAATTATTCATTTCTATGGGAGGTATCAGAAGGGGCGTGATTAATCGTATGATTTTTACAATTTCGGTCAAGCATTATAAGCCAATAACATAAACAAAAAGTACTGGAAACCAATACAATAAACAAATATTAAAGTTGCTGACGTCTACGAATGAGGACTTAGAGGAAACAGATTGAAATGTAAAATTAAATTGTTTAAATTGTATAGAAGGTACCAGAAGTAGCGAGTCAATATATAGGTATAGTCACACGAATGTCTAGAAAATTAATGCTCTTATCATGTATGTTCAAGCCAAAAATACAAAAATAAATTTCGGCCCTTTTTTCCGACTTGCAAACCATTGTAACATCTTGTAAGAGACCATATTAATGCAGTTAATGATAATGTAAAACTATTATGAAAAATTATACATACACACAAACAAACAACAGCGCGATAGAAGACAAAATGCAAAAGAACAAACAAAAAAAAAACTCAACAACATTTCGTTTAAACAACATAGACACTAAACTAAACAACATAATCATAAACATTCCATTAGGATCCAAGCGACCCCAGCTCCACAGCTCGTATCCCAACCCTTGGCTTGCAAAGGAATTACAAAGTCCCGACTTTAACACCACCACCGCACAGCCACTCACTCACTCACTCTCTCGCTCTACATGAGTAGTCATGCTTGGCTCTGGCCGATAACCATCAGTGTAAAACTTTAAAAGTTTTGTATGTGTTTCGGCTTTTTGTTCCCCCCCATCTACAGCATCAGAGGAGCATCATGTAACCAACAATCATCACCACGGACAACGGATAATCGCGCCGAGAAGCAGCAACAGTTTGTACTCGTATCCATTGTAGTATGAATTGTTGCCAGAGCTGAACCTTTATCTCGCGAGAATCATTATTGAGTTGTGAATATGCAAATGGAAGGACTGACGGCTTTTGCTATCGCTAAAGTGAACACCATCATAGCGCTACTTAGTGTGATGGTCTGGCATGGTTCAAATTTAGATTATCGGGGTATGGAATCACAAACAAAAGCTACAGGGTGGAGAATGAGGGCGGAAAAGCGACATTCCTATTCCGAAATTGATTTTTAGTTGTGGATTGTGGTGATTATTTGGGGAAGTACTATCGTCTTTATAGTTCTTAATTTAGTTTTAAACATAAAAATAGATGTGAGTGCCAATACAAATACCAGCAAAAAAAAAACTGGAAGCCATTCAAAAAGAATACAATTTTCAACACCTCCAATAGAGTAACACATTCATATTTATCATCTCCAATGAAACTCTTTTATATCGCTTCCCAATCTAAACAAACTCGATAGTTCGCATTAAATTGAATTAGTTTTAAATACTATTAATTTGTTTGGATTCGATTGCCACATTTGATAGAAACACTATTTTGCGATCTAATTGTGGTCTGAAAGCTCTGATCCAAAAACCAAATTTCTTTGGTCAGATGGAAAATTGCACCAAAATGACTGCTTTTCCATTACTACAATAACTCTAATGAAAAATTGAAGAAGATACACCATAACAAAATTATATTCTTCCAATAACAAGCCTAAATTCATTGGCGATTACGCAAATTTTCACCACTTTGTTCCACAAATTTCGGTGGACTTCAGTTTCCACCGATGCACGATGCACTGCTGGGATGTAAATGTTCTTTACATTTTATGAAATTTTTATTTTTTTTTTTATTTTTAGTTAATTTTCAAGTACAAGGATGGTGCCAAAACGAGCCAACCTAACAAAGAAGACACAACGTTAGGAAAAACTTTCTTTATTTTTTAACATATTCCCCTTTAGACTCAAAACTCTTTTTCCAGTGACACTCAATAGATTCCATACCCTGCCATCAACTGTAGACTTCACCTCTTCATTATTGGCAAATCTTTTGCTACCGAGCCAATTTTTCAAGTTAAGAAATAGCAAATACTCCGAGGGAGTTTATAATAAGAACTGTCAAACTCCTTAAAATATCCATCAACCACAGACTCCACCTCTTCATTTTTGGCAAATCTTTAGCACCGAGATATTATTTCAAGTTCAGAAATAGCAAATACACCGAGGGAGTTTATAGTAAGAACTGTCAAACTTTTTAAAATAGCTATCAACCGCAGACTCCACCGCTTCATTGTTGGCAAATCTTCTAGAACAGAGACATTTTTTTCATGTTTGGTGATAGAAAATAGTCCGACGAAGCTAAATCTGGCGAATAAGGTGCGTGAAGAGGCTATTCGAACTTTAATTCACTAATTTTTGGCCATTCCAATTGTGGATGTGCGAACTGAAGCGTTGTCTTGCTGAAACAACACATTCTTTTTCGCCAAATGCGGCCTTTTTTCCATATTTTCATCACTTTAACGCTGCAATAAATTAGCATAATATTCGCCGTTGATAGTTTTTTCCATCCTAAAGATAATCAATAAAAATAATTCTATGCGCAACCCGAAAAACAGACGCCATGGCTTTGCCTACAGATAATACCGTCTTCGCCTTCTTCAGACGCGATTCTCACATTCCACACTGACTTTGACTGTTATTTTGTCTCCGGTGTGAAGTGCTAGACCCATTTCCCATCCATGGTTATAAATCGACGCGAAAATTCGGCTTTATTGCGGTAAAACATCGCTAAACACTCTGCTAAAACATCTTCACGACGTTGTCTTTGCTCTGGTGAAAGCAAACGCGGCACCCATCTTGCGCACAGCTTTCTCATCTTCAACTCTTCGGTCAAACGCCTATCATTTCAGATAGATCACGTTCCTTCAGCCGACGGTCATACAGATACCATTTTGTGGATTTTCTTAACCGTGTCTGACACGTGACATCTCAATTGGCCGACCAGGACGGTGTTCGCCTTGGCAGCTCGTACGGCCTCGTTTAAACTCTGCTATTTTTATATTTACATGATTTATTTGATATTTTACAGTCGCAAACGAAAGAGAAAACTGCCCCAAAATACAATCTAGCTCAGCTTTAATATTGGTTGGACTGAGACCTTTGAAATGGAAATGTTGAATTACATAACAGCGAACAATTTTTCCCATGTTTACAAATTCACTGAGATCGTTTACTTTTGGTGGATCAAATAAAAATACTAAACAACGTAGCACCTTGAAACTTAAAACATATGATTTATAAGATGGCCCTTTTCACAAAAATAATTTTTTCAAACTGCAGGCGCCATCTATACGTCATGTCGGCTAGTTTTGGGACCGTTCTCATACTGAGTAATGATTTCGGCACGACATTTTCTTTTAGCTTAATCGAAATTTGCATCGATAATTAGATAATAAATATGCCACCAACCTCAAAACAAAAACCTCAATTTTGTAGCATAAGTAGTATATGTAATGTATCAGAAGTCTTAAACTGAAATTTTCCTAACCATGAAATTTTCCTGAACTCAAAATATAAATATGTACATACCGTCAATAGGGAACATTCCCTCTCTGGAACCTGGCATGTTGTTTTCACATAGCTTACAACAATCATAATCGAGTCATGACTAATCGCAAATAGTGAGAAAGCCTTGTTTATTTTCAGTTTTTAGCCTTTGACAATTTTTCTTTTTATTTTTGAAATTTTCGTTGTTATGCGATCAGCAGAACCCGGTATGTCTGCTAAGACAAATCCTTAGTTTACGTTTGAACATGTAATACACCGTGCATACACACACGTTCGATTTGGTGTGTTACGTTGGCATATTGTATTGTTTTGCCTCCGTCAAAGCCGCGTCAAGCCCCCGCGGAATCTCTAAATTCAATGCAAGCTTTGCGCTGGCTTAATGGTTACCCCAGCAATCCCCAAAATTAAGATGTTTTCCCGTTCGCTACACAAAAACAATATGCAAAATTATTGTTTTTTATGAGTAAATGACAAAAACAGACAACAACAACAAAAGATTGAGTGAATGCACTATGCGAAAGGGGTAAGGAAGGATGTGGAAACTGAAAAAATGGGCATCACATGTTGGCTGTGGGCTTGGCCATTGGCAATGACCAATATCTAAGCATCAATACACAAATTTAAAAGTCAGGTGGACCAAGATTTCCTGAACACGTTATCACATATTTGTAATGATCCATGGTACAATTAAACCATTGACAATAACAGTATATGGTAAATAATTTTTACTTCATGTCGCATTATCTATATCCTTCCAATACTGAATAGTTTAACTGCCGAAGGCAGCAATGAACAACAAAATTATGTTCACGGTACCTCCTCTAGAACTCCTGGTATAAGACTGTATGTCGACTTCTACACTGACGGCTCAAGATTAAGTGATCAGGTAGGTTTCGGGGTCTACTCCAAAGACCTTAGGTCTGAGCACGGCAAAAAGACTACCTGATCACTGTAGTCTTTATCAGGCCGAAATTTTGGCCATTAAGGAAATGTCAGAATGCTTGAGACATAACGTCTTCACCACGCTGGGGATTAACATATTCTCTGACAGTCAAGCTGGCATTAAATCCCTGGATTCTGTCTTCCTGAACTTAACATCAGTCCTGAATTGCCGCACATCTCTTAACGAGATGGCTCAGCATTTCAGCATTCACGTTATGTGAGTATCGGAACACAGGGACATACTAGGGAACTGCAGAGCAGACGAGCTGGCAAGATTAGGGGACAACCTTACAGACTTCAGCCGAGTTGTAGTCTAGCCACTTGCAAGCTCCTACTGCGAGATAGAGCGCATTTAGCAGCAAATGGTAGGTAGGAGTCTGTCTAAGGCTGTAATTAATTCAGACAGAAGTGGTTTCGCCTAGATCTGACGAGTTCACACACGCTGATGCCGCTATCAAGACCCGACGTCTCATTGCTTGTATCCGTCATGAGGGGATGCTGTCTGATTGGAAGACATGCAGTGATATTGAAGGTAGCGACTAGGAACTTCTGGAGGAGCTGTAGGGATAAAGAGGTGCAGTAGTCCATAAAACACCTTCTCTGCAATTGAACCGTCCAGACGAACAGGCGGGGATCAACACTAGGCTCTTATTTCGTTAGGGATCTAGGAGATCTGGACGATATAGATATTGTCCGACTTAAGAGCTTCTTAAGGCGCTCAGGATGATCCAACGGGTGAATCTAACGACATCCCCATCTCTAGTTTCCGTGATATCACAATGCACTATACAGTGAGTCTGTCTAACCTAACCTACCTCCTCTAAGCTTTCATGTCCAGTAATAATTGTGTCATCTGTAAATTCTATCCGATCTCAGTGACTTCGTGAACATGGAAAAAATTGGTGACCGTTATGTAATGCAATACTTGCACTTGAAAGGTCTTAGCCCAACCAATATTAAAGCCGAGCTAGATTCTACCCCGGGGGAGTCTGCTCCTTCGTTTACGGCTGTAAAATATTGGGTAGCAGAGTTTGAACGAGGCCGTACGAGCTGCCGAAACGAACACCGTAGTGATCCACCACTTAAGGTGTCCACGACAGATACGGTTAAGAAAAACTAAAAAGTGGTATTGGATGATAGTCCGCTGAAGGACCGTGATCTAGCTGAAATGATAGGCATTTGGAAAAGTGTTACGCATCGCATATTGACTAAAGATTTGAAAATGAGAAAGTTGTGCGCAAGATGGGTGCCGCGCTTGCTTTCAGTAGAGCAAAAACAGCGTCGTGAAGATATTTCAGTAGAGCGTTTGATGATGTTTCTCCGCAATAAAGCCGAATTTTTGAAATGGGAGATTCGAGTCCAAAAAGAAGCAGAAGGCGGTTCAGGGTCATTTCGTCTGTTTTTTGAGTTGCGTAAGGGATAATTTTTATTGATTATCTTTGGAAAGGAAAAACCACCAATGGCGAATGCTAATTCATTGCAGCGTAAAGGTGATGAATTTATGAAAAACGGGGCGCATTTGACGCAAAAGAAAGTGTTGTTTCATAAAGACAATGCTCCAGTTCACACATCCTCTATTGCTATTGGCCAAAATTTATGAATTAAAGTTCGAATTGCTTCATTACGAACCTTATTCGCCAGCTTTAACTCTCTCTGACTATTTTCTATTTCCAAACTTGAAAAAACGACTCGAATGGAAAAGGTTTGTCAACAATAGAGAGGTGGAATCTGAGGTTGATGGATATTTTAAGGAGTTTGACAGTTTTTACTATATGCAGGTTATAGAAGCTATTGGATACCGCTGGAAAAAAGAGTAAAAGTAGTTGTGTTGAAAAATAAAGAAAATCTTTCCGTCACCACGATCATGCAATTTAACGTCTTTATACTCTTTTTGTGGGGCTACATCGAAAACCATGTTTACGCGGGTAATCCCCAAATGTTGAAGCATTTGAAAACCAGAATTCGTCAAGTTTTCGCTGAGATACCGCCCGAAATATGCGACAGTGTGACCGAAAACTACCTCAAAAGGATCCTTTGCTGCAACTAATCCAGAGGTGATCGTTTAAATGACATTGCATTCCGTACAAAATGGCAAGATCAAAGCATTATAATGAAATAAAAGTTTCATAGCTTCATGAGTGTTTTATTTAACTTTACTTTTGAAACCGATAACCCATGGATAACCCGGTTTTTGTCATTTTTTCATTGTTTTGATCGTCTTAATGACAAGGTCCAAGCATTATACTGAAATAAAAGTTTAATCGAAATCATAGCTTTATGTGTGCATTTTATTTACCTTTACTTTTGAAACCGAAAAAATTGATAAGACGGTACTATTCTTATGGAATGACTTCAACATTTTTTGCTGAGACAAAAAATTTACGTTGACTATATATTGCCTATAGATCCATCACGTTTCAAAAATTGAAAACAGGAAAACTTTGTGGTATTTCGAATGCTAATGAAATGAAGACGTTAATGTAGAAATATTCATCAGCCACCCGCTGCGTAAAATAATTCATAATATAAATTTTGGTTTTTAGCATTAGGCTAACTCAGAGGAAATCCCAAATATATCTGGTGGTTCGGAAAGTTTGTTCGGTTTTTAAAAGAAATTTGTATATAAATGTAGATACAAGAAAAGAATTATATTTATTTATTATATATTCCCCCTTTTTTATTTAATTCTTCCCATCCCTTTGGGAGCTTTTTAATTCCTCTCTCATAAAACTCGCACGGTTTTTCTGAAAAAAACGTTCAATTCGATTTTTCACTTCCTCGTCGTTGTGGAAATTCAATTCCTCCAAGTAGTTGCTTAGACTGCGAAATAGGTGATAGTCGAACAGGGCTAGGTCAAGGGAGGTAAAGCTCTGACAGTTTCTGACGGGTCCACAGGGCAATGTGAGGCCTCGGTGATGCAGTATGAGGTACCCACACTTCGAGGTTGTTCACAAATTTGAGGCTTCAGTAGCCGATTTTTCTATTTGAAACTAATACAGCATAATATGGCTAAAATGCTCTTTTTCGCTTATTTTCCCCACTTTTTATAACTTTTTTTTTAACGCTATAACAACTCACGACTAGAACGAGAACGCAGGTAAGTTTTGAAGTTTTGATAGTGTTTGAAGCAACTCTACGTCGTGATAGATAGATTTGTTTCAATTGAAAAATCATAACTGAAATTGCGGCACTTATAAAAACCAATATTTAGTAAAGTGTCCTAAATGAAGTCGGACTTCATCATTTTTAGCCTATTGAACTATTCAATTTATAAGACAAAGCTGAGGCAAAATCCCATTCGTATTTAGTCTACACAACCCCTTTATAATTTCTTACAAAAACTGACGTCACCCAGTTCGCCTACAAAATTTCGCGTTTCTGTTTTCTTACTTTTTGATTTTTTGTCGAACAAAATAAGTCGTGAGCTGGAAGCACGATTTGTTTTTATTCAACATTAGCTCCTTAAATCATGTTGCACCAGCACCCAAATGCAGCAACAGGAGTACTCACTCGTACAATATGCCATACGTAGTCGTACTCTATGGATTCTCCATAGGATTTTCGCGTTCCATCCACTTTAGGCCAGCAGCCACAACCATCCGAGCTTGAAAGTTCCAAAAGTTAAGTTGTCTCCGGCACAAAAAAGTGATAAATTTTAAACACAGTCTCTGACATTGAACACAAAGCAAAAACAAGCGCGGGCATTAGCGATGACGATGGCGTTGCTGATGGCAGGAGGCGGAGTGGCTAAACTGCCCCATTCAATGGGCTGATTGTTTGTGGGCAAGCTGCTGCTGCTGCTGCTGACACGCTCAATTATCAGAGCCGAAAAAAGCGTTAACGCTAACAACACCACATGCCCTAAACATCCATTGTAGCCCAATATCGTTATATTTTTGTCGCTCGTCTCGCCTCGATTCCCTCTCTCGCATGTAAAGTACGAAAGTATTTGCTAATAGAGTTTAATCTATTATTTGATGTAACCATTTCTTGTGCCTCTTTTGCTACGAAGGATGGATGGGACACATGAGTGTTGCATGTGCTCGTGTGGCGGTATCCGCCCGCTGTTGTGGAAAGCGCGACTGTGTTGTCATTTTATAATTCTACCAGCTCCTTTTATGAACTTATAGTGATTTCATTATTTGTTGCCAGGTTTCATCCAGTGTTTTTGTTCACGGATGTCTGGCTGGCTGGCAGCTTATCGGCCGAAGTTAGCTCAAGTGTGAATTTATTATAATGATGTTTTTGTCGCAAATCACGTTCGGAATTGACATGAACTTTTTCTTGTGTTAATTCAATATAATCGTGTCTTTAGATTTTCCGCGGAAAACTGTAAATCTCTTGAAGAAGAATACAGTTTTGATGAATTTAAAATCGGCTGTATTGATGAGTGGATATGAAGTAGCTGCTGCATTTTGAATATTGAGACGTTAAAAATCGACTTGAGACTGATTAACACAAAAACAGCAGAGAATAGAATAATAATAATATTTATAATTATAAGTACAAATCGAATTGAAATTTTTAGAAATGTAAATTCAGTTAACCAGCTGATATTAAGTTTTAAGACACAGACTTCTGTGTAGGCAATATCTAGAAAATTATGTAGCTGCAAAGAAAAATACAGTATAAACCGTGCTTATGTCGACGGGAATAGTTACAGGATTTTCATGCAAAGTTTCCTTTTCTACAGCATATTCATTCTTTACAAAAGTGCTGAGATTTATAACCAAAATCGAACTCTAAGATCAATAGATTTAACGCGGTTTTTTGAACATTTAAAATTTTAATAGTATCATTATTGTTATTGATGAAAAATCGTTTATTTATCATTTAAAGACTTGCGAATCTATGGACGGATAATTTATTTCAATACACTTTTTTTTGATCAATTTAAGGCAACTTCAGTGTAGCTTTTGTGATGATGCTTTCTCTTTTATTTGTTCATTTAGATGGCAAATTTTTAACTATTATGCGACTAGTTTGACTTAACATTGCCTGTGATTATACGGCATTCTTCAGCCTCGTATCTCAAAAGATCTAGAATTTTACAACTGTCAATAATATATAATGGATTATCCATTTTTCTGTTTCGAAATAAAATACACATAAAGTTATAATTTCTATGAAACTTTTATTTCATTATAATGCTTGGACCTGTACGAAATATAATATCATGACGATTGTTGGTATATAAACGAATAAATAATGGTATATAAATGAATAAATAAATAAGTAAATATATAAATATTTACTTCTTTATTTATTTATTTCCTTACTTATTTATTTATTTATATATTTATTTGTTTATTTATTTATATATTTATCGATTTATTTATTTAGCTATTTGTACATTTACTTTTTAATATACAGGGTGGTTTTTTAAGATTTAAGTTTTTCAGGTTGGCAGCATTGGTTGGTAATGGCGTCCAAACGTCATCTGTCAAAGTGAAAAGTGTACAGTATACTCTGCCATTTCATTTCAGACTAGCAAATGATCAAGGATTGCAAATCGTTTAAAAATTTATTATCAAAATTCGTGCTCTGATACAAATGTGCATCTGGAATGATGAACAGCCACATGCCATACATGAAGTACCGATGTATCTCGAAAAAACGGCAGTCTGGTGTGGTTTATGGGCTGGTGGCATCATCGGTCCAGTTTTCTTCAAAGACGGCCGTGGAAGAAACGTTACCGTCAACGGCGAACGATGTTGAGCCATGATACGCGATTTGTTTTTGCCCCAATTAGCTGAGTTGAACTTTGTTGACATGTGATTTCATCAGGACGATGCAACATGCCACACTGCTCGTGAAACAATGGATATGTTGAGAGATGAATTAGGTGAGCACTTTATCTCTTGATTTGGCCCTGTGAGTTGGCGGCCCCCCCAATATCTTGCGATTTAACGCCTCTTGATTATTTCTAGTGGGGTTATGTCAAGTCGTCTAGTCTATGTGGACAAGCCGAACACTATTGAAGCTTTACAGGATAACATAACATGCATTATTCGTGGAATAAAGGCCGAAATGCTCGAAAATGTGACGAAAAATTGGACCTTCCGAATGGACATTTTAAGACGGAGCCGCGGGCAACATTTACATGAAATTATCTTTAAAAATTTAATGGCAAGGACAAATTTATCGATTGCAATGAAAAAAATTAATGTATGATGCAAATTTGAGTGTTTTATTCGATTTTTATAAACTACGATTAAAGAATCACCCTTTATATGTTTATATGTTTATATATATATACCTATATATATATATATATATATATATATTTATATTTATATTTTTATTTTTTTTTTTTTTTTTTTATTTTTTTTTTTTTTTGCTACTGACATATTATAGCGAATTGATGTACATTTTTGAGTGGGATATAAATTTCGCAGAGCTTCATTTGCGTTACCGATAAATGAAGGGCTATGATTTACCTTCAGAATTGATGATATAACAGCCTCTTCAGAAACTTCAATTTCCAGTACAGGAAAAATAGGCTGCCCCGACTGGCCGACGAGTTTTTCATAGGTTGTGAAAATTGATTGAAAAAAATTTAGCAAATAAATTGGAAGTCTCAATACTATCTTTATAACTTTATAACTCTTTATAACTTTTTTTATAAAATATGCTGTTAGGATAACCACTTTTATAAATTGTCATTAAGTTTATAAATTGTTGATGAATTTGAACAATTTTCGTTTTCAATTCTAAGTATGTAATTATTGTATAAGAAGTTATGCAAACCGTTGAACTTACAAAGAATTTGCCAACAATATTTTAAATCTGCATTCTCCTGAGTTCGACTATATTTTTTTCTGAGCTTTATGTTTTGCGTTATATCGAATCAAG
>JAHXMU010020857.1:0-28294 GCA_019455685.1 Philornis downsi
ACTGAAGGTGAGTGAGCTACCTGAAATGATAGGCATTTCAATAAGTAATATACATCGTATATTCACCGAAGATTTGAAAATGATAAAACTATGCCCAAGATGGGTGCCGCGCTTGCTTTCAATAAGTAAAAACAGCGTCGTGAAGATATTTCAGTAGAGTGTTAGGCGATGTTTCACCCAATAAAGTGGATTTTTGGCATCGATTTATAACCATGAATGAGACGAGGACCCACCACTTCACACCTGAGACAAAGGGACAGTTAAAGCAGTGGACTGGAATGGAAGAATCGTGTTCAAAAAAGGCGAAGATGGTTCCATCTGCAGGCAAGACCATGGCGTTTGTTTTTTGGAATGCGAATGATTATCTTTAGAGTGGAAAACTATCAACGGTGAATATTATGCTAATTTATTGCAGTGTCTAGGTGATGAAATTATAGAAAAAGGCCGCCTTTGGCGAAAAAGTAAATGTTGTTTCATCAAGAGAAGGCTTCCGTTCAAACATCCACTATTGCGATGGCCAAAATTTATTGAATTAAAGTTCGACTTGCTTCATCATGCACCTTATCCACTAGATTTTGCTCCCTTAGACTATTTGTTATTTTCAAAGTTGAAAATAGGATTTGGTGGTAAAAGATTTGCCAACAATAAAGAGGTGGAGTTTGCGGTTGATGGCTATTTTAAGGAGTTTGAGATTTCTTACTATAAAGAGGTTATAGAAAGAAGCTATTGAATGTCGCTGGAAAAAGTGTATCGAGCTGAAAGGAGATTATGTTGAAAAATAAGAAAAATTCTTCTGTCTTTTTTGATAGGTTAGCTAATTGTGGGACTGCTCTCATATTCTTGATATTTTGTTGCATAACAGTGACGTTCTCTTAAAATATGGACCCTATTAGTTGTGTTAAAAGTGTTTATCGTATATATATGTATATGTATATGTATATATGTATTTATACTTTTTGACAAATATTGACACAGTTTCTAAATTGTTCATTTAATCTGCTTATTCTCAATATTCAAGCAAATATATTAAATTTGTACATATTTTCTTATTTGGGTCATATTGAGTTTACACAAGAAACTGCAAAATGTTACCGATAAATTTATTATGTATGCTCATATCGAAAAGGATTAATCACATGTGTAATTTAAGGGTAGACACATCAATCAATTTTACTTTGGCACAGCCTTGTGGCCTGCACCGATTGAAATAAGGAATCTCGCAAAACTACAGCCTGGGGATTACCTCAACTACCATGTCGAAAAAATGCCAAAAACTACAATGATGCAATTATTATTATGGTTTTTCTTGTTGGCATAATTGAAATTCAATTATACCATCATTAATATTCAATTTATTCCATTTGATGCCACAATAATAATACGTTATGATATCATGGAATTAGAGTTACAGACGGACAGACAGCAAACAATGAATGGATGGATGGATTGTACCAGATACAGATGGGAATATGCTGGTTCCATTGCTTGCATCAGTAGATACGAGTACAATTATAAAAACTTAAGTTATGGCATTTTTACACGCAATTTTTAGATTCTTGAAATAAACGAGTGCCACAACTTGCGGTAACAAATAAAGTGGTAAACGCCAAGAATTGTTTGTCTTACCATTTTTTTCTTCATAATTAACTTGATATTCGTCAAGTGCGAGGGCAGAAGTGGAAGTAATTTTTATAGATGTTAAGTGGATGACGTTGGTGCAGGAATTTTGGTAGAAAGAAATAATGGAAACACATCCATTGGCAAATCCTGAGCACATTATAAACCACATATAAAATGTATAGCCTTGTCAATCTCCCAATTTGAAGTTAATGAAGAACGGAGATTGAGATTAGAAAATATTTTCTAGTACAGAAATAATGTTGATTCACTATTCGGTTCCAAGATAATTCTTCTGTTAGTAGTTATTTATTATTATTATTGTTGATTTTGGTTCCTAATTCGGTTTAAGATCGTTTTTCTATTAGTAATTACATATTTCTGCTATTAGAATATAATTTAAACACTTGTGAAATTGATTATATTGACAACGCTAGCTGGACAGATATTAGGTATTCAGCAAAATGCCACCTTCAGCGCCATTAGCTGTTTGTGTTTTCTGGAACGTCATTGCCACCTTAAGGGTATACAACTTCACGAAATAATTGAGAAGTTTTGCCTACTGGTCTTTTAGCTGTGGGTAGGCGGGTGTTTCCTAAGAACCGTACCGCTTACCCCTAAAACGCAAGCCTCTCTACCTGATCCTGTAATTAAGCAGGCAAAGGTATGGTGCTTGCGTACAAAAACAAAGTAGTGTGGCCTTGTGCCAGGCGCTCTAGGAAGAGGTGGATTATGTCTTGGGATTCACCTATAATATGACATTAAACTGATCTTGGAACTCGTTTTTCGAAAACCAAGTAAAGGGGAGAGTCATAGTTAAACAAGACACATCCTGGCAACAGGTGCGGATATAGAGAAGCCGTCGGGAGGTGTCAGAAGATTTATCTTTTCCGTTAATATAGTTGTATGACCAGAGAGATCTGGTTAACGAACTATGATTGGAGCATGGTGTGCTTTGCTGTGTTGATATTCTCTCCTCGGACATTGAAAATCTATGCCGTAGATTATGGATTACCAGTTCCATGCGAGGTATGATAAAGCAAAACTGGAGTAGCTTGTCTGCGAAACCCAGACCAGAGGGTTCTTCTCTTCTGGTAGCACGGGTGACCAGGGGCCCAAGGAACATTGTTCCTTCCTGGTCAATGGTGTTGGACCCCTAGTGGGAGTATCGTGCTGGCTGTGGTTGCCCGAACAAGTGTTTTCAGTGCTTTTGCGTTGCTTTATGTTGCGTTGGTGAAGGAAGGCATTAGCTTAGAAAACACTGTTCATGTCTATCCGAGGTCTTCTTAGATACTTCAACTCCTACCCGGGAGGTAGCTCACTTCATACCAAGTGGCTACAAAGGTACTTTGGCCGAGTGAAGGAGTGGGACCTGAGGAAGCTTTTCCAAGGGACCTACTTCCAATATCTGGTAGTTTGGCTAATCCTTCGGGATTAGTTTGAGTACCCCAAAGGGGCGCTTGCTGTCGCTAGAAGAAAGAAAAAACATATAACCAAGAAAAAAATGATGGAAAACAGCACCTGTGTGATGGCACACCATGGGTAAGGCTTTCCCAGCGGGACTCATGTAAAACCTGCACATTTGGTCTTTTAGCTGTCGGTGTAGATGTTGCAGTCGATTAGAACAACATGATTCTTTTGCGGGGAAGATTATCCCGTAAGCCACTCGTTCGTTTAACTGATGGATCTGTGTTCAGGTGCGTCACCGAAGTAAAGTATAGGTACTTGGGTGTTGCAATGGGAGAGCAAATGAACTATTTGCCTCATTTGGATAGGCTAAGAAGTAAGCTGGTCAGCGTTGTTGGCCAGCTTAGACGAGTCCTTAGGAGTGACTGAGGGCTTAGTAGACGAGCTGTTCGCATCGTGTTTCAGGGGCTGTTTGTTGCCATGGCAACTTATGCGTCCCCTGTGTGGTACGAATCAGTGAAGTCTGCATTCGAATACCGCAAGATCCTCTCTTGCCAGAGAGTGGTGTTATTGGCTTGTATGCCAGTATGTCGAATGGTTTCGACAGAGGCCCTTCAGGTACTGATGGAAGCTGCCCCGCTGGATCGTGTTGTAATCCGTCATGCGACGGAATTCAAGGCCAGGAAAGGCTATGCACGGGCAGCAACGGACTGGCCCATTGAAGGGGTAGAGAGCTTGAGTAGGGCTGAGGTTAGGGGACTCTTGGATGAATGTGTCTTGTCGAGATGGCAAAACGTTGGAGAGAGAGCCATAACGGACGTACTACATTTACCGGACTTTGGTTTTAATCTCTGTCTTGGTTTCTTGCTGACGGGACAAGGGTAACTCAATGCCTTTCGGTATAAGAGAGCCCTATCCGGTCGCGAGTCGTGCAACTGTGATGCACCAGTCGAAGAATGGCGGCGGGGATGATGCTGATCTCACAATCTCATTCAGCTTGATAGTCAGCAGCTGTTTGCTCGTGTGCAGGGTCACCAGTCGCTGGACCGCAAGGGGTTGAAACTGGGAGTAGGTTAACTACAGAGTTAGACCAGAGTTAAAGCATCAAATCTAAGTTACATACACGTCTATATGCATAGCAACTGAAAAAGTCCATCCATCTGAAGCCACAGCTTTTGAGTTAAATGCATGCTTATCACGTCCATCCCGTGTTGCAGATTGCGGTGATGTCCGGCTTATATTTGCGAGAGATATCCGACCTTAGGAGAGAGGTAACTTCTCTTTAAAATGGTTAAACACTGCAGTTGCATATCCTTAAACCATGGACCTTACAACAATTGGGTGTGATGGGGAGTCTTCAATATTTTAAAACGTTCCATTTCTTTTTTTCCTATTTCCATAATACATCTTATTTAAGATGAGAGACTTATTTCACCACCGCACCCAATTCCAGTATAGGGATTGCCAGCAACCAATAAGCTGATGTAAGTTTTCAGATGTTACTCATTTATCAAAGATATTTAGGTTACTAAGATTAGTCGCCTTCTTACTTTAGTTACTATCTCATATTCGTTCTACCACATTTTTACCATAATTCTCCAACTTTTGAAACAAAATTTAACGACATACAGGTTTATCCATTTAGTGGTTTCAAAACCGAATGTTAAATACCTGCCATCTGAAGTGTTATTTATTTAGTGAAAGGTTTGCCATTTACGACTATGAATCGTTTAACAACCGACAACGCGTAACAATAGTTAAAACTTACTACAAAAGTAGTGATTTAAGCGTGGGCATTGGATCGTCATAATCGATCTATTGTCCACGGAATTGACAGGATTATAAAGAAATTTGAAGAGGCTGGAAAAGCTACAGATGTGGTTAGGCCTGTGCATCATCGCAATGTACACATTGCCGCTTCTCTTTTATTGAAAGTGTGGCGTATAATTCGAATTTGCCGATTCCATGGCGTTCTCAGCAAATGGGTCTATCTTACTACTCATTATGGCGTATTTCGCATTTGGAGTTGCACCTCCTTCCATTCACGCCATTCACTTCCATTCATGACCATTCACAACGTCGTAGATATGCTGATTGGATGTTACAGCAGCAAGCTTTCAATGCTGATTTTTCGAACAAAATGTTCTTAAGCGATGAAGCAGCTCTTTTCTCACTCGGTAGTTACGTCAACAAGCAAAATTGTCGCATATGGATATCGAAGAACACATAATTGATTGTGGGAAAGCTGTTGCATCGGGAAAAAGTATTTTCGAAAAAATACTGCCCAATAACGCCTACAGACTATAATGCACACCAAGCAGTCACCGGATGCAATGGCTCTTCCACAATCACTTCTGGGTTCTCCGAGCCCCATATGCGACAATTTTGCTTGTTGACGTAACCACCGAGAGAGAAATGAAAATGAGTGTGAAGCAATACGTTGTTGCAACGCTATTAAAGCTTGATGTAATGAATTGAAGCAGAAGCGTTTTGAACTGTTTTAGATGTGCGGCGCAGGATGAAAGCTCTTATTGATTTCCTACGCAGCGCAGAATACTTGAATAGAATAGGAATAGGAAACATTTCTGCGTAAACTAAACTTCGTAAAGCGGGTAGACCAAAACACTTCAGCGCGAAAAGTATACTACAATGAACTTTGTAGTGGCTGCAAAAGAGGGCAAACTCTGTTGGAAGGACAAAGTTTCTGATAAACAATCCGAACTTGGTGTAGTGAATTGCATAAGAAACACCAAAGATTTAAACAGTTACAACTCTTACGAATCGCTAATTATAGATAATCATTTCTATTGTAGTCGCCATCTACAATGGCGGTCTAGAAAGTAGCTGACATAACAAAGAAGACACAAAAAACTTGAAAAAATTTTTCATTATTTTTCAACATATTCTTGTTTTAGCTTAATATTCAATAGCTTCCATTTATAGTAAGAACTGTCAAAATCCTTAAAATGGCCACCAGCCGTACACTCTACCTCTTCATTGTTGACATATCTTTTACCACCGAGCCATTTTTTTAAGTTTGAAAATAGTAAATAGTCCGAGGGAGCTAAATTTAGCGAAAAAGATGCATGATGAGGTAAATCGAACTTTAATTGGATTGGAATATCCACTTAACTGAACTTGAACTGGAGTATTGTCTTGATGAAACATCACTTTTTATTTCGCCAAATGCGGTTTTTTTCCATAATTTCATCACCTAAACGCTGCAATAAATTACCATAATATTCGTCGTTGATGTTTTTTTCTTCCTGAAGATAATCAAAACAAATAATGCCATGCGCATCCCAAAAAAAAAAAACGGACGCCATGACTTTGCCTGCAAATGGAATGGTCTTTGCTTTCTTTGGACATGACTCTCCCATTCCAATCCATTGCTTTGAGTGTTCCTTTGTCTCATTTGTGAAGTGGTGGACCCATGTCTCATCCATGGTTATAAATCGGCTTTATTGTGGCATAACGCTATTTTTGCCCTATTGCAAACAAGCGCGGCACCCACTTTGCGCACAGCATTATCATCTTCAAATTTTCGATGAATATACGATGTATATTCCTTTTTGAAATGCCTATCATTTCAGTAGGCTTACGTCTTCACACCTTCAGCTGGCGATCATCCAATGCCATTTTGTGGATTTTCTAAATTGTGTCTTGCGTGGAAACATCAATTGGTCGATCATTATGTTCGTCTTGGCAGCTCGTACTGCCTCGTTTAATCTCTGCTACCCAATAATTACGGTCATAAATGAAGAAAGAGATTCCCCCAGAGTAGAATTTAGCTCGACTTTAATATTGGTTGAACAGAGACCATTCAAATGGAAATATAGAGCTACATAACGGTGACAAATTCTTTCCATGTTTACAAACTCATTGATATCGTTTACTGTTGATGACTTAAACAAAAATATTAAACTACATGGCACCTTGAAACTTAAACCGTACGTTTTATAAGGTTGCCACTTTTCACCAAAAGAAATGTTTTCAAACTACTGTCACCCTCGTAAGTACTAGACATAACCAGGTGAACTAGTTCTGGAACTCTTTGGGAGAAAATTTTTTTATAAAACATAATATATTGTATATAAATATAAAGGGTGGCACATAAGTAACGTTAACGGCGACTATATTGAATGCGTTCTTGTGCATCATTTGGTTTTAACTTGTGAACCAATTGCATCTTATATGGAAAAAGATGTAACATATGTAAGTAAAATTCTTTGCAAAGACCGCCTAGACATCTCTAACTGCTGAGAACGTCGCCTGGTAGAAGTTTCGGGGTTTTTCTCAATACTTGCTTGAGCAATGGTCACTTCATTTCGAACTGCACGAGGTCTTCCAGCACGCGGAAGATCACAGATATATGAACTGAATACTCGAATGCTGGCTTTCAAAGTAAAATTGAACAACTTTGGTTCTTTTTTCTGTGCTGAGCCTTTCCATCATAATTTTCCCAAGTATTATTTAATTAATTCTGTAAAGAGACGAAAAAAAGAGTTAAACAAAAAATGTATTCACTGATCAAATCTTAGCGTTACTTATGCGCCACCCTATATAAACAGATGTCGAAGTGGTAAAGCATATTAATAAATAGTCAAACATTTTTTACCAGAACCAGGTTTATGAAGTACTATAAAAATTTAACATGACGAATTGGAGATGAAGCGCGAAAGGCCGAAACCATTGAATCGCCTTTCTATGTGTGACATAAATTGGATAACAACTTCTATCATTATCAATGAACAAGTAAGAAGCTAAGATTGGCCCCATCTTTCGGCTTGGTGCCCGATTTCCAGCAACAGTTAGAATGCTTCGCCCTTAAGCCTACAGTACATATTTCGTAGTGATGTAACAATTTTGCATTTCTTCCTAACCTTCCACACATTGCATTCACCTGTGGATCTGGAGATATCCTTTTCTCTACATGTCAGTTAACTATTTTGTTATCCATATTTATTACAATATAAAGCGTAATTTCAAGTCACGCTAATATTGAATCAGAGCAAAAAAAAAAAAGAAGTAACAAACAATTAAAAACAACTGAGCTGAGGCAACTCTCATAGTGGATTCTTTCCACAAATCGTTTTTGTGTTATGCAGATTATGCCAGTTGACACGCAATCATTTCATCATTATGTTAATCTCCAGCCAAAAGCAGAATGAGAAAGATGACCGTAGATTGATGGATTGGATATAGACGGGACGGACGAATTGTTTGTTTGGGGTAACATAACTCGGACGCTTTAAACCGCAACAACTTGCACCATTTTGCAACACAAAAACACAATAACAATTTATTAATAATTCAATAGTGCCACATATGTGTGCGGTTGATCTATTCAAGCAGCTTTTTATATCATCACCACCTCTCTCTCTCTCCGTTCTTCCAACTACCAATCATCACTTGTACTGTCTAGCTGGGGCTTTCTCACTCTCTCAGTACTAAATCCATCTCCTGGAAGTTGGCAACCAAACGTGTTCATTGTCGTGGTTCCTGTTGATATATTTGCTCTTGTTGTCGTTGCTATGTTCGTTATCCTTTGTCTTCCGTTTTATTATTAATTCTTAATGGTTAAGTTCGTGTATTGTGAATTGTTATTATTGTTGTTGTTTCTCTTGTTTTTGTTAAAGGACGGACAACGATAACAGCAACAACGGAGTCGAAGAGCTAAACAGAAAAAGGGTGCATCATTATTTATTTTGTAATTTTTCATTTAACGTCGTCTGTTGTCCTTAGAGCTAGCAACAACAACAACATCAACAACAACTACAACAACCACCAAGCGAAGAAATCACTGCAAATTGCTTTAGGGTTGTTGTGAGTATTTCGATCCGTCCGCCTGTCCGTCCACTGTTACGTGACATAGTCGAGTCAAACTCGATGGAGAGGTATCCCATTAAACGATGAAACGTTGCAATCGACAAATATTGAAAATAACATTTACAACAACAGCGGGAACTTCGACAAAGAAATCAGTAAATGATTTAGGGATTATCCGTAACTAGATGGCCAGTGGTAACTTTTTTTTTTTTGCTCCTATGTTGCCATGTTAACAAGAAACAATTTGGGAAGGATTGGAAGGGGAGAAGGACACTCGATAAAGGGCTCATTGGTTTAATACAAAATGTGTCTTGTTAAAATGTAATTTAGTACGAGGTTGGCGAATGAAAGGCAGAGAATAGTCGCTTAAATCTGTAAGGTGAAAGAACTTTGCACGTCGATGGGAAAATTTTTTTTCTTTCTAGAAAAATGTGGGTAATTAATGTGTACGCAATGTCCCATAGGAGATAACACTTTGTTCGTGGAAAGAGACGTCCTGGATCTGTTTTTGTTTATCGTCAAATCCACTACTACTGACAGCTTCTCAATGCTTGAAAAGATTGTAGTAACATATGGTTTTTTTCATTCAATAATATCAATACCATAAGTCTATGCAGTAAGGATTGTGTCAACCTTTCCAAACTAAAGGGTGCCCCAACAAGAACGCAAGATTTAAATTTTAAACAAAACACAGATATTTAAAAAAAAAACGAAACTGAAACTTTATTATATCGTAAAGTAGACAGAATGAGGTTATGTATGGAACAACACATCGGGCACGCGATCTTTAAATGAAATTTTCAATGACCGTTTTGCATAAATGCTGCGGCATTTTATTAATGCAGTGTCCAATTTCCTCTTCTAAGACATGAGTCGTCGTCGGCTCATTCGCGCAAACCATCGACTTCAAAAAACCACAAAGAAAAAAGTCTAATGGTGTTAAATCTCCTCGCTAAGCCGCCAAAACGCGAAATAACACGACCGGGAAATAACTGATGCAGCAATTGAATTGTTTATCTGGCTGTATGACATGTGGCGCCATCTTCTTGAAACCACATGCTCTCCACATTCATTTCTTCAATTCTAGGCACGAAAAAAATGGTTATCATTTCACGATACCGAACACCATTGACTGTTTGCGCTTGTGTTGCCTCATTTTCATAAAAAAAGGTCTAATGATTCCTCCAGCCCAAAATCCACTCCACCCAGTGGCACGTTGAGGATGCATTTGCTTCTCGTGAATCACTTGAGGATTTTCCTCACCCCAAATGCCACAATTCTGCCTATTGACGAAGCCATCAAGATGGAAATGGGCCCCGTCACTGAAGATGATTTTATCGGCAAAATCAGCATTTCCATGTTGTATCCAATACCCAATTAACGAACTCCCTTCGCTGTCCATGATCAGCTGGATTCAGTTCCTGAGTCAATTGACCTTTGTATGCATGAAGATGCAAATCTTTCGTCAAAACTCGCTGCGTAGTTGATTTGGAGACATCAATTTGCTGAGCTCGGTGTCGAATTGAGATGGATGGAGTTGGAGCGACATCATCACGTACAGCTGCGACATTTTCGGTCGATCGACCTGGTCGAAGGCGCGTTGTTCTCTTTACATCACTAACATACCCAGTTTTGGCAAATTTATTCATTAATCTCTTTACAGTTGACTTTTGTGGAGCATTATTGTGACCCCAAATTGATCGCAATTTGCGAACTGTTGCCGCAAAACTTTCACCATTTTGGTAAAACAATTTCACAATGAGAATGCGTTGTTCATTCGTGTAGCGCTCCATTTTTACAATTTCACAACAAGAATGCGTTGTTCATTCGTATAGCGCTCCATTTTTACTAACCTCGTACCTTCTACTAGCAAACAATAACAATTGTTCAAATGTCAAACAATGACACTTCAAATGGCGCCAAATTTAAATCTTGCGTTCTTGTTGGGACACCCTTTATTATCTCCATAAATATTCCTCAAAGGCGTCTCATCTTCACAATGATACCGAACTCAGCCATAGCTTCAGACCAAGTCGGGCTATCGAGAGCAGCCGTAGGGTTAACGAAAAGATTATGATTACTCTTTTTTTTTGGATTTTCTCCAAGAATTGTCGCGCTTTTAACATTTCCTTAACTGCCGATTTAAAAGATCTATAACCACACTGATAAAGTTCAATTAGTTTGGACCAGTTATGCTTCAAAATATTTTAAGGGATATTTTAATTTCGAATTCTCCCAAAACTGATTCATCTGCTTGCATCCATATTCAGGATTCTGCGACAGTGGCAATTACAATCTTTGTGTGGGTATAACTAGTGCTTCAATCTTATTCGGTTTTTGTTCATTAAGAGCAATATTTGTCACTATACCGCTGTTTAGTTTCTATCGATGTTATATAATTTATACACAGCTAAGCTGAGTTAAATAAAATCATCCACCATTCTAACCTTTAACGGACAAAGTTCACGCTGCACTCAGATGAGCAGACTATTCGTTTCCCAGTATAAATCTATCACTACCATCTCTCCATACAATATCTGTCAATGTCATTCGACAAAGGCGTTTCAGCTTCGTGAGAATCCCAGCATGCCAATGACATTAAACTTTATGTAATCTTTGTCGAATACAGTTTTTTTTTGCGCACAAAAGTAAGTCGGTAAGTTTCGATTTTATGTTGATTTATCAGTTCTAAAGTCAGTGATAAACTCCAATCAGGTCGCGTAGAACATCCTTCAGTATTTCACATAATGGTCTGCACGGATACCATTTTTAAGCACTCTTCTCTTTTGCTTTATTTTTACAAATAATTTTATAAGAAATATGTACGAGTATATAAACCCAGTGGCCACAACAAAATTTGAAGAATGCCCATATCCCGGAAATACACAGTGCAATAGCGAAAGTTTATTTTAATTTTGATATTTGCAGTTTTTCTTAGGTGCCTTTCACATCGTCTTACAAATTATTCCAAAATCGTCCAAATCAAAAGATCGATAAAACGCAAAAAGGTGTTTTTAACTCGGTAACGAAGCGGCCAATCGTAAAGCTCTATATTATCTTTAATGACCTCAACGTTTCACACAACACGTGACTAAGCACTAGATCATTTTCACGACTTGAAACATCATTTCCGATTTTTTGGTTTTTGCATTTTGATTTTAGAGTTTCTTTAATTTGGATTTTTTTTTAATTTATTGATATGATGTGGTGGGTGTCCTCTCTACAAACTCCTATCAGATTATCAGACAGTAGTTAAACAATCCGACTTTTGAGTTATGTATTAGGTGCGCTACTAAGTTCCCGCTGTTTGCCAATAGATGAAAATGATTTCAATGAGATGGTACAACACACATCGGAAATACAATGAATATTATCCGTTATAACAATCATATAATCGATCATTTAAATTTTATTATTTTTAAAAGTTTTTAAAAATACTTATTAAATACGTATAGGTATATGTATAAAATATGTATTCAAATGAATAAAGAGAAAATAATTTATTGGTGCGCAATTAAGTTTTCGCTGTTTGCCAATAGATGGTGCCAGCTACAAGTGCTACTCGATTCTGCAATAAACTAAGCGTCATGAGCCAAGCTTAGGAACATAAGCTATAATAAACATTCCGCTTCGACACAATAGTGATTTTCTTTTGACGTCATATTCATATACGAGGTGTGATCAAAAAACGGTTTTTTTTTCAAATTTCGTGAGTTACGTATGTTCCATTTTCGCATTTTTTTCTGTAATGTTGGTACCCATGCTTGTTATATATGTTGACAATATCAGTCATCTTGGATTGTCAGTTTGTTTTTGACAGATAAGAAGGTTAGTCGTGTTTTGGTGTGCTCTTCGATTTTTCACTATTCGAAAAAATGGATCAAAGAATTTGTATTAAGTTTTGTGTAAAAAATTAAATTAAATGTGCAAGGACATTTGAAATGTTGACTGTGGCGTTTGGCGAGTCTACTATGAGCAGAACACAAGTTCAATTGTGGTATAACCGGTTTAAGGAAGACCGAGATGTCAATGACGATGCTCGTCCTGGTCGGTCGAGCACGTCAACAACCGATGAAAACATTGAAGCAGTGAAGAAAATGATTTTGGATAATCGTCGAATCACTATTAGAGAGGTTGCTGGTGATGTTGGCATATCGTTTGGCTCATGCCAAGCAATTTTTACAGATGTTTTAGGCATGAAACGTGCGGCAACGAAGATTGTTAAAAATTTGTTAAATTTTGAGCAAAAACAACGTCGCATGGACATCACTTAGGAGCTATTGAACGTCGTCAACGACGATCCAGATTTCCTCAAAAAGGTCATAACTGGTGACGAATCATGGGTGTGTTGCTATGACAGTGAATCCAAAGCCCAATCATCCCAATGAAAGCGTCCAGAAGAGCCAAGACCGAAAAAAGCACGTTAAGTTCGGTCAAATGTGAAGGTTTTGCTCACTGTTTTCTTCGACTGCCACAATAAATTCTTGCCACAATGTCGTACTGCGCGAAGCAATTCGTCAGAAACGCACAGAATTGTGGAAAAACCGATCATGGATTTTGTGCCATAATATCGCACCAGCTCACACATCGATGCTTGTGCGTGAGTTTTAGGCCAAAAACAAAAATGCGATCATGCCTCAACGACCGTATTCACCGGACTTGGCCCCCGCTGACTTTTCCTCTTCTCAAAACTGAAGACATCGATGAAAGGAAAGCGTTTTGCTACGATTTAGGAGATAAAAGAAAAATCGAAACAGGAGCCGTTGGCGATACCAAAAAGGGCGTTTTAGAAGTGTTTCGAGGATTAGAAGAAACGCTGGCACAAGTGTATTATATCTGAGGAATTTAAAGGAAATAAAATAGAAATTGATGAATAAATAACTACTTTTTGAAAAAAAAATTGAAAATAATGGTAATTTTTGGATTACACCTTGTATATGATTTTGTGCCAAATAATCGTCATATGTGGGAAGTATTGAATTTATTCTCTCAATCGAAGAAAACGGCGGCTGAAGCTCATCGACAGCTTCAAAACGTTTATAGAGATACTGCTTTAAGTGAAACAACGTGCCGCGATTGGTTCCGTCGCTTTAAAGACGGTGATTTGATGTTGACGATCGTTCGCGTGAAGGAAGACGAAAAACCTTCGAAGACACTGAATTGACGGCATTGCTTGATGGGGACCCGTGTCAAATGCAGGTAGAGTTTGCTTTAGTATTAGGAGTTACCCGCCAAGCCATTTCCAAGCGATTGCATGCATTGGGAATGATTCAAAAGCAAGGAATTTAGGTTCCTTATCAGTTGAAGCCAAGTCGAAGTTGAAGTTGAAGCCAAGTGGCTGAAGTCGAGCTTCAGCGACAAAAAAGGAAGGATTTTCTTCATCGTATTGCAACGGGTGATGAAATATGGATTCATTACAGCAATCCAAAGAAAATAAAGTCATGGGCGCTGCCCGGCCATGCTTCTTACGTCGTCGCCTCGGCCGAATATTCACGCTGCGTAGGTTATGCTCTGTATTTGGTGGGAGCAGGTCGATGTTATTTATTGCGAGCTGTTGAAACCAAGCGAAATCATCACTGGGGATCGGTATCGACTTCAATTAATTCGATTGAGCCGAGCTCTGCGCGAGAAACGCCCACAATACGCGGAGAGGCACGAAAAAGTGATTCTTCAGCATGACAACGCTCGGCCTCACATGGTCAAGATCGTTAAAACCTACCTGAAAGCGCTGAAATGGGAAGTCCTACCCCATCCGCCATATTCTCTAGATATTACGCCGTCCGATTATCACTTGTTCTATTCGATGGTACACAGTCTGACTGACTAGCGGTTCCATTTCTATGACGACATCAAGCAATGGCTAAATTCGTGGATAGCCTCAAAAGATGAACAGTTTTTGCGTGACAGAATTCGAGCTTTGCCAGAAATATGGGAAAAGGTAGTAGCTAGCGATGGGCAATACTTTCAATGAGTAATTTATAAACATGTTTTCATAATAAAGTTGCATTTTTATAAAAAAAAAACAACTTAGTTGCGCACCTAATACTTCATTTTATTTTGGCGATTTAGGCAATCTTTGTATCATGTGAAAGTCGTTGCTATGTGCAAACCTTTTAGAAACAACCAAAAATGAGGCCGTTTTTTGGTTCAGGCATCCCATTTCCGAGGCATGAGGTTTTTTTTTAGATTTTTTCATATTTTCGAATTTTATCACTTCAGCGGGTTTTCCACATTCAACAGTTGTGCGGAAAAGTTCAGCGAAAGGTTAAGATTGTTCAACTGTACACTTTGCAGAAACTTTTTTGAATGGACACTAGAAAGGACCGTAAACAAAATGTAGGCCAATCAACGCTTCGATTAAAGATTAGTTTAAGATGATTCCAAAAATGTTAAAATTATTTTGTTGCCATGCCATTTGAAGCTCAATTGTAATGTTTCGCCAATATCTCAGCGATTTAAAGGCTCTAAATTAGAAGATTGCAGATGTTTAAAAAATTAAATTAAATTATTTATGTGGCAGTTAACATGTCTGTAGCAGTATACATTTTCATATCTTTTATTAGATTTTGTCTGCAATGAAAAATCCATATCGATCTGGCCACATCAGTGCGATCCAATGCAAAAGCATTTTTAAAAATTCCTTCTTCTCACGGCTCCAAAAGATAAAATGTTCAATCTATATATATAAAAATGAATCGTGGTTTGTTCCGATGCTTAAAACTCCAGAACGGCTGAACCGCTATGCATAAATTTTTGTATATGCGTCTGGGTGGTGCCCGGGATGGTTTAGATTTACAATTCGGTCCAATTGGACAAAGGGGCGTGGTACCTCCCATATAAACCATAAATTAAATATCCAATATTTCTGCTCCTGTTTACGGTATTTGAACCAAATTTGTTACATCGGTTTGGTGTACATATCTTAAGCGCTGCTGCAAATATGGGCGGGATTGGACAATGGGGAGTGATACCTCCTATACAAACCACAAATTAAAAAGCAATTATTTCTGCTCCTGCTAAAATTTGAAGGCAAAGCAACGTTTGCCGGGTCGGCTAGTGCAGTATAAATATGAAAATAAAAGGGCGTCGAAAAAATAATGTTTAAATTTTTGGAAACGTCTTTGACTTGTCTTCAAACTATTTTCATGTATGAGCACTGACTTTCTCTAATGGCCGTAATTTGTAGTTTCAAATCATTCATTAGTCAGTCAACAGAATAAATGTTCAACAGTATTCGATAACATAAAAGAGCCCCGCTTTTATGAAATATCCATTTCTACTTAAATTTGTTCGTTTGTTTGTTGTTATTCGAATAATTATTTTAGTGGGATATATTTAATTGTATTCGAATGTAAATATTTTTCCCCATTGTTTTAATATGTAGTACACAAGCGACCACTTAATAATCTTACATTTAAGTTACTGACATATGTACATCCACTATTTGTTCACCGCATTGCTGTTTTAACAATCTGATTCTATGTTGGCTTGAGACTTTTTACTAACTCTTCGCAGTCGTCAATATACTACTATTCTGTTTTAATCGTTAAAACATTTTATCAAAATCAATGATCGATGACTGTGGCGGTGAGAAAGTTACGTGAAATTTTTGGAGGAAACAACGTGCCAACAAGACGCACTATTTATCGTGTAGTGAATGATTTCAAAGAAAGAGGGTCTTTAGCTGTTAGGGCCAAGCATGGACCACAACGTACTGCAAGATCGGCTGAAAATATCACTGCTGCTCAAGAAAGTGTTCAAAACAATCCATCAACCTCAATTTGACGCCGTGCTCAGGAACTTGGCCTTCAAAGAACAACTTTGGCCACAATTTTGCACAAGGATTTGCATTTGTTTCCATTTAAGATTCAGTTGACACCAGAGCTTCTTCCACAAGACCATTTACTCCGCCGACATATGCCAATAGGATGTTACAGCTTGCCCATGATGAGTGACGAGGCACATTTTCATTTGATTGGATATGTGAATAAACAGAATAGTCGGTTCTGGGCAATGGATCCTTTAAAGTGACTTCTTGCATCCATTAAAAGTGTGCAATTTGGTCAGCAGGAATCATTGGACCTTACTTCTTTGAAACTGAAAACGGCGTAACGTTAACTGTCAATGGGGAGCGATATCGTGATATGATTGGAAACTTTTTAATGCCACAACTGCATTGGGCTTGATTAACATGTGGTATCAACAAGACGGTTCCACATCGCATACAGCCAGGATTACAATGGAATTACTGCGAGTCCTCTATCCACAACAAGTTATTTCAAGAAATGGTGATGTTGATTGACCTCCACGGTCGCCTGATTTGACTGCTCCGGACTTCTTTTTGTGTGGATATCTGAAAAGGTTTATGCAAACAAACCAGAAACGCTTGAGCATCTCAAACAAAATATTCGTGATGGAATTAATGAAATACCGCGTGAAATGTGTGAGAATGTATTTAAAAATGTGCTCAAAAGGGCTCGCATTTGTGAGGCTAATAGAGGCGGACATTTATCTGATATTGTATTCCATACATAATTGCCAACATTAAATAAAACATTGATCAATATAAGATCCATTCTCTTTCATTTAATTAAAAATTATAAACAAACAAAGTAGTATACCTTTCCGACAGACAGACTGTATTTTGTGTACTTGTTTTTGACCGAGTGTATGTCCTTATTGGAAGCGTACACACATCCACTCAAGAAACTTGTTCTCAAAATTGTTGATTTTGGTAAGTTTCCAAGTTGAGCCGTTATAACCTTTGGACTTTTCTTAGTTTGTTCACATTGTGCAATGATTTTCATTAAAATCCCCAAAAATCGAAGATTGATATTCGTTAGACTATAGCGGAATAAATACTATTTAAAAATTAGTTAGAAAGAACAAACATTTCCAGTATTTATGGAGCAGGATGCCATTATCTTAACAGTAGCGCCATAGGCGTAGCAAGGGGGGGCGCTTGGTGTTAGACCTCCAACATCAGTTTTTTAGCACCCTCCAGGCTTTTTACAATAAGTGTATTGAATGAATTTAGCCCCGCCCTAGTATGAATACATTAATGAACTTAGCTCCCCCGAGGAAATTCATTGCTACGGCAATGAGTAGCGCTTCTGTTAAGCCAATTTTTAAACCAATTTTGTTGGCGTTTTCTGGCTCTATCACACGTATGGCCTGGACAGTGTTCGTCTTAGAGGTCTGGTTCAGTCCTGGTGTCGATCTTAAAACCAAATCACTGCTCCGAGGGGACCATTTGACATCATTGATAATATGTTGAGTCTCTGTTGATGAATAAAATCTAATTACTGCAAAAGGACATGTTTTTTTCTTTCATAGTTTTGGCAACTATTGATTGATGTGCTAGAAGCCAATGCTATTATAATACTACTTGTGCAGTCAGTGTCCTTTCCCTTTCTCTTCTCGAATGATTTTGATTGCAGCCGCCGTATATTTGTCTAGATCATTTGGCATTTAGATGGAGGCCCCCTCTCACCGAATACATTACAAGGATATTAAGATATTTATGGTCAATTTTCGAAAATAAATAATTTGTCCCATCAGACAATAAATTTCAAACTTTATTATCCGCTTGGTAGAGTAACTTTCTAAAATCACATTAGTATTCAAGCTTTAATAACCGGAACATTTGTTACTCCCTCCCCATGGTATAAGTTTAATAGTTGCAGTTTAGTTTTCTGGAATTTAACGCATACTCCGCCACTTTAGTCCTGCAATGCAAAGCATTCCTTTGCATAGCGTAGTACTTCCCTTCATACATTTCCAATGTCCTACATCCTGAAAATATTCTGTCAGTGTCTGTATTATTTAGTCTGTAATTCTTCCGTTTTATTAACATTAGAAGTTTTTCTACTCTCTGTCCAATTCTGCGGCAGATTGGTGGGCACAATCCCATAAAACTACCCGGGCTTAAGCTAATACATGCCCACATATACAAGTATAAAGCTAGGACAAAATGCATACGCATACATATGTATGAACAACTATATCTATAAGGTTTTATGTACACATACATATGTTGCAAAATTTATTGAGTTTAATTTTACACATTCGTAGTTCATACTTCTTTTGCGGCCCGATAAAATATTATGCCGTCGCTTGGATTTTATGGGCAGTTTTTCTGAGAACGCCCTTTCTACTGACGACAAGGGAGATGAACTTCCTTTCTTGGTTAGCAGAATAATCAATAAATAAATATTATTTTATTTAAAGTTACCCCACACTCCACATCCCACCATCTTCACCACACCGCTTGCATCTATTGAGCGTAGAAGCTTTTCATAGTTTATAAATTATTCTGGTGAGGAGCAGCTTTTTGAAATGCTAAACACGTACCACAATATGCGGCAGGCAGTTTTTATGCGGCACCAACTCGTAGCGCTGCAACCACAATGACGCTATCTGCGAGGATTTTTAGTTTAGTTGGCATATTTGCTGAGAATTAAATTGCAACTTCAATTTCGTTTTGTGCAGTGCCGAGGATATGGGCCACAATATGGTAAAAAAGCTTAAATAACTGCTTAAGTTCATAATTGGTTATAGTTGTCTAAAATGTAATAGTTGTCTATATATTCAGTGTGTTTGTGCATTCATGATTTCAGGACTTTCTGAAATTACTGATGACCAGCCTACAGGGTGTAAAATTTACTCATGATACTATAAAATTCGAAACGTATCGGCACGATGTCGGAATTCTGAATCTTAGTGCCTTTTGTGTCTTCAGGCCTTAATTTAATTGAGTCTTATACAGGATTATCCATTTAGTGGTTATAAAATCGCCGGTCAGCTGTTAAATACCTGTCATCTGAAGTGTTACTTATCTAGTGAAAAGTTTGTCATTTACGAACATGGATTGTTTAATAACCGAATAATACGCAAACATAGTTAAAACATACTACAAAGGTGGTGATTCAAACGAAGGCACTTTTCGTGCATTACGGGGTGATTATGGTCGTCATAATCGACCTAATATGCAACGAATTGGCAAGATTATAAAGAAATATGAAGATATTGGAAGCGTTACAAATGTGGTCAGGCCTGTGCATCATCGCAATGTACGCACTGACGAAAATATCATTTCCGTTAGTAAAAGTGTGGCGGATAAGTCGAATTTCAATTCAGAGTACTATGGGCGTACGATAAGCGACATTTTTTGACCTGCAATTGAAGATTATGAATTGGGTGATATGTGGTTTCAACAAGTCGGTGTCATGAGTCACATAACATGAAACACTTCGGCTTTATTGCATGAGAAGTTTCCACAAAGCGTAATTTCACGTTTTGGCCAATTGGCGATTTGACGCCGTAAGACTTTTTTTGTGGGGCTACGTCAAAGGCCGTGTTTACATAACTCTCTAACGTTTGGGAGCGTTTAAAATCCAACATTCGTCAAGTTATTGCCGAGATACTGCCCGAAATGTGCGAAAAATTTAGTTTAGTTTTTTTTTATATATTATTTACTATTTACTAGAAACGTAATAGTAACAGTAGCAACTTAATAGTTTATCAATTTTTAGGAGAGCAAAGAGAAAAGAACTAGACAATACAATCAAATGAATGTATTGGCTGCTATTGCCGAGATCAAAACTGTCCCTGCAAAATAAAGTGTTGCTTTTTAAAACTACAGGGTGTCCGTCGGGAAGGTATACTACTTTGTTTTGCCGCCATTTTGGTAAACATTAGTCTTGACAGTTCATATTTGGCAGTCGTGAAACAGAGACGTGGCAAATTTATTATGGGAAAATATTCGACAAACCAACGTGTTTTAATCGTTAAAACATTTTATCAAAATCAATCATCGATTACTGTGACGATGTGAAAGTCATGTGAAATTTTTAGGAGAAATAACGTGCCAACAAGACCCACTATTTATCGTGTAGTGAATGATTTCGAAGAAAGAGGGCCTGTAGCTGATAGGGCCAAGCAAGGACCGCAACGTACTGCAAGATCGGCTGAAAACATTACTGCTGCAATGGGGAGCGATATCGTGATATGATTGAAAACTTTTTAACGCCACAACTGCATGCTTTGGGCGTGATTAACATGTGATTAACATGTGGTACCAACAAGACGGTGCCACATCGCATACAGCCAGAAATACAATGGAATTACTGCGAGTCCTCTTTTCACAACAAGTTATTTCAAGAAATGGTGATGTTGATTGGCCTCCACGGTCGCAAGATTTGACTGCTCCGGACTTCTTTTTGTGGGGATATCTGAAAAGCAAGGTTTGTGCAAACAAAACAGAAATGCTTGAGGGACTCAAACAAAATACTCGTGATGAAATTAATGAAATACGGCGTGAAATGTGTGTGAATGTAATGAAAAATGTGCTCAAAAGAACTCGCATTTGTAAGGCTAACACAGGTGGACATTTATCTGATATTGTATTCCATACATAATTGCCGACATTAAATAAAACATTTATCAATATAAAATCCAATCTCTATCATTTAATCAAAAATTATAAACAAACAAAGTAGTGTACAGTCCCGACGGACACCCTGTATTATCAAACCTATTTGGACTTACGGTATTGAGCTTTGGGGAACGGCCAGCAACTCTAATATCGAAATACTTCAAAGATTCCAATCAAAATCACTGCGACTTGTAACAAATGCGCCCTTTTACGTTACAAATAGTGATTTACATAAGGACCTTAAAATACCGTTTGTTAAATCAGAAATAAAAAAATTTAGTTTCAACTATTTGCAAAGACTAAGTAATCACTCAAACATTTTGTCAATCAAGACTGAAAAAAAACATGTGTTAGATCTTCCATTTATATAGCATTGCAATTATATTAACATAAAATCAAATTAATTGTTAATATATTGAATTAAATCTTGCTTATTAATGTACAAGATATTTCATCAAACTTATGTATATGGATAAATATGTTATATTGCTGGTTTTAATGAAAATCAACACATCATGTTATTATTTAAGATCACAAATTTGCTTTTTATTGTTAAAATAGATTGCAAATAAAAAAAGGAAAAAAAAACAGAGACAGAAAAACTATTTCATTCCTTGGAACATTGGCACTCTGTGTTATAGTGCACATAATACTGGATCCAAAAATTAAGACTGGTTTTCAATTTAAATTAACTTAATAAAGTCTTAGAAATATTTTAAATTCGTAGCACAATCACAGATCTCTGCGTCAAATTTTACACCATAAATGTCCAGGGACCTTTAGTAAAGTTCAGCTTCGTTTCGGGTTTGATATTGTAGACTTATTTAAAGTACATTAGAAATTTGTTTCCAAATCATATTCGAAACAACAACTCACTTCATATATTGATTCGTTGTTTGCGTGAAATGAAATTAAGAACATACATTGATTCTGTTTTTCAATTGAGACCTGGTGAAGCAGATACTATGTTGATTCTTGAACCTGAAACTAAAATATAGTTTTTTTTATGCAGTTGCGTTTCTTTGTCGTAGTTAGATCTGAAACGAAACGTAATTTCGTTTCTTGGCATAGAAAAATACCTGGCGCCAAACTGTGAAAGAAGAAAATGCTTCAATGCTGAATTTATGTTACCAGACTCTCAGAAATTTTCACAGCTACTCAAAACTTTTATCAGTTTTATTTTTTTTAATTGAATATTTTCAAATGCAATACAAACAAAGATCTCACAAACTGAATCAGAATCATAATTGTTTCTAATATCGTTTCGGTAGTAAGAATCAAAATCAAAATCAAAATTCTTTCACGTTTGGGAATAAGGTCTTAAGTCAAAAAAATGCATTTTGAGTTTTTGATTGGGTTTAACTCAATTTTTTTTTCTCTTTCGTTTGGTATCAATAATTGAAATCTAGCACAACTGCATCCAATCGTAATCATTTGGTCTTTAGGCACTAAGTCAAATTTTATCCTGATTTGCAAACAATTAAATAAGTTTCAATTTTACATTACGAAAAACTATAGTATATGACTTAAGACCTTATTCCCAAACGCCAAAGAATTATTTGTAATTTCGTTTTGAATGAAACTGAAATGAAACATGAATGTATGAAACAGAAATTAAATTCAATACAATTTTTGATTCGGTTGTCGGAATCAGAATAAAAACTTGGTATATTTCTGATTTAGATTTTGGAATCTGAAACAAATCAAAACTATTTTCGAATTTCGTTTCAGTGACTGTCCCTGTGAATATCGTTAATGTTGAAGCTACGCTTAGTTTTGTACGAGACAAGAAGTGATTTTTGCGATTTTAACAAAAGATGTGATTTTGTTAAGCAAATAAGTCGCTTTAAATTCTATTTACCGATTAGAATTTCTGCTGCGAAACAAGTATACTATTGCAAAAGGCTTTCGGTGAATAGAATTTATCGGAAAGAAATGCTTGCAAGTGGCATAAGCAGTTCATAGAGGTCGAGAAGGAGTTTTAGGAGAGGGGAGCCCCGATAGACCATCAATCTCTACTCATAGAAGTCGCATCCAACCATTCTGACATTTGGCACTTCGAAATCGTTTATTAACAATTAAAGCCGTTGATGGTTTTATTAACATTTTAAACAAATCAGTCAACTCCCTTTTAAAACGATTTTTTAGTCTTCAAATTCATCAAATTTTTATTGAAGTTAAAGAAGAGGTGAGCCCCGGTAGACCATCAATCTCTACCCATAGAAGTCGCATCCAACCAATTCGACATTTGGCACTTTAAAATCATTTATTAATAATTAAGGGCCTTGATGATTTTATTAGCATTTCAAAGAAATCAGTCAACTCTATTTTAAAAATATTTTTTAGGCTTCAAACTCATCAAATTTTTATTGATATCAATTTTTATTGACATTCCAATTTTCCGAAAAATACTGCGGCGTCAAAATCTGTGAAAAGATGATTTTAGGCTGACAGAAAGTTACAAAACGCATAATTACAGGAAATGAGACTTGGAATTTTGTATTATGATCAAAAACAAAAAAAATCGACAAATCAGGCGAATATCATGGCAAAGGCAAGAGAGAAGATAGCAATATTGAAAATATCGCGCTAAAGTTGTCCAAAGATCAAGATTATGTTGACGTAGTATTGCGCATAATGAACTTTTGACACCAGGCGGCTCTTTGTGAGTTTTCCCTCAAAAATTAAAATAATATTTAAATTTCAACTGACATCAAACTAATGCCGTATTCGCCTGATTTAGTAGTATAAGTATTACTTCTGGTTATTTCCTAAGCCAGAAAACTACTCTGGACACACCGTTCTGAGTTGTTTAAAGAGATTCAATGGGAATCGTAGTGAGTTCTGAAGGCCATACCGAAATTTGACTATTTAAGATGCTTTGGGGATTCGAGGATCAGAGTGGGACACTCTTACGGCTATAAAATAAAATTAGATGAATAAATATAAATTTTAAAATAGAAGTAAAGACTGGTCTTACTTTTTGGAAACGGCAATAAATACTTTGGGTATCTTCAAAAGCATTAAAGGTATCATAAAATGTTTTTATGGTTTCACGTGCGCCTACTTCAGGTTCAAATGTTTAAACAGAAATAATTTTGTGACCCACTTTAAGAACTTTTTAAGGCTTATTTAAAATATTCAAACTAAACCATACTACATACTTAAGAATGAGTCGTATAACACATGCGAAATTGTTAAAATAAATAATGAAATAAATAAAAAAATAAAAATAAATAAATATAAGTAAGTAAATAAATATATATAAATAAATAAATGAATAAATAAATATATAAATAAATAAAAAAATATATATATATAATTAAATATAAATAAATAATTACATAAATAAATATTGGAAATAGTGCATTGAAGAAATGAGGTATTTGGCTAAAGAGAGGCTTGTTTGGAGAAAGAATCGGCGAAACTTGCTAAGAATCCCTGTCCTAGAAAGTTATAATTTCGTTCAAGAGAGCAGCCAGGAATAAAATACTTGAAATGTGGGCCAAGCACCATCACTAGCATTTTTCGGCAAAAATTACTCATATGTTTTTGCAAATTGTGATTAATTAATAGCAGTGTAATTATATTAATCAATGTTATTGGCATAAAAGTCTACTTACTTTTCCTCTGGCATTGTGCGAAATCTGCAAAAATATAAAAAAAAGCAATGAGACAAAAAACATTTACAGATTTTTAGGTTTTTATTCGTATTTTAACATCAATACGAATAAAAATTGTCTAAAATTTAGTAGATTATTTTGTTTTTATAAGAATTAGTGCTTTTAAGTACAGGGTGGCTGATGAAATTTGCTACATTAGGAAACTCGAATAACATTTTTTTTTTTAAATTTATATAAATTATTTTTTTTTTATTCATTTGAATAATAATATCGTACATGCTTAATTAGTATTTTACAAAACTTTTAGAAATAATTCAATTTAAATGATTTCCATGACGTTCTCAGCAGTTAGAGATGTCTAGGCGGTCTTTGCAAAGAATTTTACATATCATCTTTATATCTTTTTCCACATAATAAGCAATTGGTTCACGAGTTAAAACCAAATGATGCACAAGAGTGCATTTAAAATAGTCGCCGTTAACGTTACTTATGCGTCACCCTTTATAAGTTAAACATGTGTCGAAAAACTATTATACTCAATATATTTTTACAACCTTAATTTTCACTGTATAATCCTATAAATTAAAAAACAAAAACTATTTTTGAGAAATGTATCCGAATTATATAACAGCACTACATAAATAGTACTGAACGGTTGTCAAATTTCAAGTACTTGGCCCCTGTGACAAGCCAATGTTGAAATCACAAATTTTATAGTCAAATAGGAATAACTACTGTACCGGTAGTTGTGGTGATTATTGTGCCGATTGGTATTACAAATTTATGCTGGGTTAAACATTTTGTATGAGAGTTACCAAAATGGGCGTGGTTATCCAGTTAATTTTCTAACATTTTGGGAACCATTATAATGCAATATAATTGCCAACAATCGAAATAACTGCGGTCAACGATTTAAGAAGAATTAACCGAAGAATTAAATTGCCATCAATCTATAAATTTGTATGGGAGGCACCAGAAGGGGACTACAGCAATGTATAGGTAGTCCGTTTCCATTCCCAAACGCATAACGGTACCAAATTTGGCTGAATTCAATACAACTATTAGAAAGATATGCGGCTAAGAACACATGGGTTGAATCGGTAATTTGTATGGGAGGTATCAGAAGGGGCGCGTCTTCTTGGCCAATCTTTCTCAGAGTTTATAGGGAGTTCTATGTCAACATGCAGCTTGTAGGCTAGAAATTATAGAGGAAAGATTGAATTTCGAAAATGCTGTCCGTTTGTCTAAATGTATTTTTTTGAATGTAATGACTGTTTGTGTCGGAGATACTACCTAGTCCTGCCATATGTTCTGTTCCACAATTTCCAGTGCTACCGTTCAAAACTTCTTGCGGGAATAGAACCGTTAACTTTTTTTTTCAGAACAGATGCACTGATTAGTGAAGAATACTAGTCAATTTGGTTTCAGTTTACAATCTATTAAAGTGGAGTGGGGCGTTAAAGAGAATCGAATCGGCGTAATAGCGTTGCATAAGTGCGGAAAGAGTGCTGACCAAATTTTCGAGTTGCTAAAACCACTTGGAATATCAAGAATGTTCGTTTATCGTGCTATTGCTCGCTTCGGCGAATTGTGTGGAGTAGAAGACAGGCCAAAAAATGGTCGCGCGCGCGTTGTCCGTAGGAGTGCGGTAGTAAAGGCAGTGCGTGAAAGAATTCGGAGAAATCCTCTTAGAACCAGATCCATGTCTAGGCTGATTCGGGCTGATCTGCATATGAAAGCCTATCGTCGGTCCTCCTCAGCTAAAAAAAATTAGGCTGGAAAGATGCAAGCGACTTTTGCAGTGGCACGTGGACAATGGCCATTATCGCGTTTTATATTTGTAACAGAACATATGGCAGGACAATGTAGAAGGTGCGTGGTTGATCGGTCAATTTTTCGGTTTCAAAAGTAAAGTTAAATAAAACATAGAAAATGCTACTATTTCGATGCAACTTTTATTTCATTATACTGCTTGGATCCAGGCATTATGTACGAAATACAATGTCATTTAAATGACCGCCTCTGGATTGCTGTATAACCTTTTGCAGCTGGACACTTTGGGGTAGTTTTCGACCACTTTTTCTCACACTTTGGGCGGTATTTCGGCGATAACTTGACAAATGTTGGTTTTCAAATGCTCCAACATTTGGGGATTATCCGCATAAAGAAGCGCATAAAGAAGAAGCCCCACAAAAAAAGTCTAACGGCAAAAAATCGAAATATCTTGGTGGCCAATTGGCATCGCCAAAATTTGAAATTACCTTTTTCTAGAAACTTCTCAAGCAATAAAACCAAAATCGGTCGTATTGTGTGGCTCGTGATACCGTCTTGTTAAAACTACATATCGTTCAGTTCATAATCTTTAATTGCAGGCCAAAAAAGTCAGTTATCATATGGCCATAACACACTTAATTTAAATGCGGCTTATCCGCCGCACTTTTACTACCAGAAACGATATTTTCGGCAGTGCGTACATTGGGATGATACACAGGCCTGACCACATCAGTAACGCCTCCAGTCTCTTCAAATTTTTTTATAATCTTGCCAATTTCTTGCACAGTAGACCGATTATGACGGCAATAATTACCCCGTAATGCATGACAAATGCGCACGTTTGACGTTACTACTTTTGTAGTAAGTTTTAATTATTTTCACGCTTTCTTCGGTTATTGAACGATCCATATTCTTAAATGGAAAACCTTTCACTAAATAAATAATATTTCAGATGACAGGTATTTTACAGCTGACAGCGTTGCCAGACTGGCGGGTTTGAAACCACTACATGGATAACACTGCATTTTAAACAAATGCAGTTGAAGTCCTCGAATGTGGAAACTGAATTTTTCGAATTCGGTCAATTTGTGTGGCAGGTACTAGAAGGAGATTTACGGCCGCTATCGTGTCCCCCAGTCAGTCAGCCAGACAGATGTATTGTCTTAAGAAGTCATGATAAAGATGCATAAAGATATTTGGTACTTTAAAAGCTTCCTTCTGGTTGTTACATTTTGGGCCGTGTCAAATGATATAAGTATACCTTCATTTCTTCGGCAGAGAGTATACAAATTATTATGTCTAGTAGAGTCGGCTACGGAGTCAATTTTCAAAATGCTGAATTCAGAGAGGAGATTTTTCAAAATATTTGTTCCTGCATTTTAACTTTTCATCTACTTGAGATACACAAATTTATATTGATAATTTCGCCATGGAGTGACTCATATGCCACTAGTGTGGTTATTGCATATTACAAAACAAACGGCTGACTGAGTTTCTACTCGAATTGCAAAATGTTTCTAGTTAAAAATATTAACATGGAATAGAAATTCTGTTGTTGCTACAGAGAGAGAGAGAAAGAGCGAACAATTTTACATGAACTATAGAATAA
>JAHXMU010020859.1:0-34859 GCA_019455685.1 Philornis downsi
AGCGCCCAAGTTGTCATCTGAAAGGAAATTATTTTGTGGATTTTATAACAGGATTGTCTCTGTCCTGATATTTTCTTTTGTGTTTAACATGAGATTTATGGTATTTGTGCCCAGTTCCTATTGCCTATATATGGTCCTCATCTATTATATTTGTATTTACCTTCCTATATTTTATATAATTCTTCCCACCTCTTATTTCTCTAATATAGTTTGTTCCATCTTCCAGTTCTATATCTTTTCTATTCTCATTTAATTTCTGTACATATTTTTCTTCTCTTTTTTTTTAATTTATTAGGTTCTGCATTTCTTTATACCTATCTTCGTGTATTTTGCCATTTAAAAAGTCAATGGGTTTGATTTCTGTGGTACTGTGGATTGTATTGTTGTAGAAACCTAATATCCTTATCATTTTGTTTTCTATAATTTCACCCCTATTTCTGTCATCATGTCATAGTAAACGTATGTGCTCGTTAAAAGTATTGTGTAACCGTTCGATGTCGGCGTTGGATGTGTGATTGCTATTAGATGTGAAGTGTATTTCAATATTATCCTCTTTCAAAAATTGTTGCTTCGGAATAGCCTTAAATCCGAATTCGTTGTCCACTATAATTTTATTTACTTTGCCGTACGTATTTATAATTTTCAGTAATTTGGTTTAAAACTCTGCCCAATTCCTTCCATTAATTTGAAATGCCATTGCGAATTTAGAGAATTTATCTGTCGCTGTCATGAACAGTTTGTTTTCTAAAGTGTAAAATACATCCAAGTGAATCACTTCCCGGGGTCTAAATGGAGTTACAGTAATTTTATACGGTAGTTTGGGAAGTTTCCTCTCGTATTTCTCAATGTTGCATATTTCGCAGTTATTTATAAACTGTGTAATTTTTAGTTTCAATTTAAGGTTGTAGATACGTGGTATGAGTTCTTTAAAAACTGCTTGAATACATCGGTGATTTTTGTCAAGGTGTTGACTTTTGTGTTATTTGCGAAGAGTTCGTCGAGCGTCGTTTTTAGCACTGTGTAAAATTCTTTCTCTATTAGAGCAGCTTTCAACTGTGCAGGGTTAAAATGATTTTTAAGTAGGATTATTGCTGTTTCTCTATCCAGTTCTTTAGTATGGATAGTTTTTCTGTTATTTTCAAAAATTGATTTGTTTTTTATCCTCAGTGAGCCTGATGTTATTTTTGTAATATCAATTTGATTTTTGAATATGTTAATTGAGGATTTGGTTTCTTTTATTGTTGTGTGGTTTAATTCTAATGTATTAATATTACCTGAATCAAGTTCGATCCTGGATAAGGCATCAGAGTTGCCATTTTTAACCCTTTCTTATACGTAATCTGGTAATCAAATTCTGACAATTTAAGTCTCCATCTTACAAGTTTGGAGATGGGTTCTTTTATTGAGAAAAGCCATGTTAGAGGCTTACGGTCTGTTTCTATTATGAATCTACGGCCAAAAAGATTAGGCCTGAAATACTTCGTAGCCCATATAATAGCTAGTAATTCCTTTTCTATGGTACTATAGTTAATTTCATGTGTGTTTAGGGTACGACTTGCGTAACATATTGGATGGTCGTTCTATGAGAGAATTGCTCCCAACGCGTATTTGCTGTCATCTGTTTTTTTTTTTTTTTTTTTTTCTTCATTCATTTTCTTTATTGGATCTTTCGTATGAAATTTACAATATGTATTCAAATCTTAATCCTATCTTAAACTAAAGTATCCTGCCATTGCCGGATCTTGTTTTTGGCGAACAGATCTGTTATCACCGGACCAAGTCTAGCGTGTCCTTTCTTTTTAGCCGTATATGGCCGGGAAAATGCTGAAGGTTTTGAGCGAGTGGGTTTGAGTGGGAGGACAACTTCGATATATATGACCTGCTTAATTTTTTCATTTCCTCGGAAATATAAGGAATGTTTAAATCTTTGTGTATGTTATCATTCCTAACATACCATGGGGCACCACAAATTTGACGCAGTATTCTTCACTGTCTTCTCTGCAGCTTATTTATGTTAGAAGCCGATGCCGTTCCCCACAACTGAATGCCGTATGTCCATATTGGCTTCAATATGGTTTTGTAGATGGTGATTTTATTTTCCAAACTGAGAGTAGACTGGGAGCCAATAAGCCAGTGGAGTTGAGCCATTTTTAATTTCAATTGTATGATTTTTGATTCAATGTGATTTTTCCAGGTGAGACGTCGGTCAAGGTGAATACCCAAATATTTGACATGGTTATGAACGGGTATGATACTACCGTGAATAGTGAGGGCTGGGCAATTGTTCTGTCTAAGAGAGAATGTAACCTGTACACTCTTAGTGGCATTTACTTTTATCTTCCACTTTTCGAGCCAAGATTCTAATGTGTGTATATGAGACTGCAGTTGTCTAGAAGCCATTAATGGGCAAGTGCTAGTGCTCATGAATGCAGTGTCATCAGCGAAAGTTGAGGTTTGAATTAGGGATTGCACAGGCATGTCAGAGGTGTAGATGGTATATAGTATAGGGCCTAGTATACTGCCCTGAGGAACTCCTGCTGAAACTTTTCTTTGAGTTGAAACAGAGTCTTTCGATTTTACTACAAAAGATCGATCCTTCAGATAGCTCTCCAGGAGCTTATGGGTATTTGCCGGTAGAAAAGAGACTATTTTGTGGATAAGGCCTTCATGCCACACTTTATCAAAGGCTTGGGAGATGTCTATAAAGAGAGCTGAGCAATATTTCCGATCTTCGAAAGTTTTTCTGATCTGGGTTACTATACGGTGTACTTGTTCTGTCGTTCCATGACCCTTGCGAAACCCAAACTGGTGCGTGGGTATTACCTGGTTTGCTTCAATATAGGGGTACAATATTTGGAGAAAGATCTTTTCAAACAGTTTAGATAAAATAGAGAGTAAACTTATGGGTCGATAGGATGTAATTTGTGACAGTTCCTTTCCAGGTTTTGGGATCATTATTATTTCAGACAGCTTCCATGATTGAGGAAAGTAACCAATTCGAAGTATAGCATTAAATATAAATAAAACTAATTTGAGGATATTGTGGGGGAGTTCTGAAATCATTTGCGCTGTTATTTTATCGTGTCCAGGAGATTTATTCATTTTCAACGAGAGAACATTTTTCTTTAAGAGAGATAGACTTATTTTCATTGGATTTGTGACCATTGGGCTAATGATCGTCGGATTCACACGAGAGATTGTATCGTTAGGAGTAAATACTTCTTCCAGATGATCAGCAAATTCTTTTACTTTTTCATCACTACTCCTTGCCCAACCTCCATCTTTCATCCGTATTGGAGACTCCTGTGTTATAGGACGCTGTAGTTGTCTTATGGCCTTGTACAGGCTATAGTTAGTGTTTTGTGTGGCTCCTAGACGAGATAAATAGCGGGCTTCGGAGATTTCTTTTTTTTCATCCAGAGTTGACCTCAGTTTTGACTTGCACTGGTCGAGACGAGCTTTGAGGTAGGGAGATCTGTGCTTTTGCCATCGTCTTCTCGCTTTCCTTTTCTCTTTAATTAGAGATTCAATATGACATGAGGAGTCATTTTTTGTTGTAGCATGGACCTTGTGCGGAGTTGCCAAGTTTGCGGCAGTTGTCATTGTGGTAGTGAGGACGTTGATGGCAGACTGAATTTCATCTGGTGTTTTGAGAGAAAAGTTTTGCCACAGATGAGAGCTTATGTACATCTTGTATCTCAACCAATTTGTATGCCTGTTTGGAAAATGGTAAGAGATTTCCGGGTTCAAGGGAATGTTAAATACTGTGAGAATTGTGGGGGAGTGGTCGGATGAGAGGTCAAGGGAAGGAGTAACGATGATGTGTTCTCTTGTTATGCCCTTCATAACTGCAAAATCTATGAGATCGGGTGTTTTATTGAGATCCGTGGGCCAGTATGTTGGTTCACCTCCAGACAAAACTTTTAGGCCTGAACTCGATATAGCATTCAGCAATTGCCTGCCCCTGGGGTTGACGAGTCTAGACCCCCAGAAGGTATGTTTAGCATTGTAGTCTCCGGCTGCTATAAACTTGTCGCCAAGAGTAGAGAAAAAGTGTGAAAACTGGTCTTCGCTTATAACATATTTGGGAGGGCAGTATACGGAAGAAACTATTATGTTTAATCCAGTTAGTGCAACTGAAGTGGCTTGTATGTGATCAGTTTTATATTCGCGTAGAGGGAAGTGCTTTACCTGATCATTAATTATTGCAGCTGTTCCTCCACAAGCTCTGCCACTGGGATGTTTTGTATCATAGGTTGAGTATCCATTTATTCGGAAGCAATTTTTTAACGAGAAATGAGTTTCAGAGACTAAGAGAATGTCAATATCTCGGGATTTCAGAAAATACTCTACTTCGTTCTTATGTTGGGTGAGTCCGTTGGCATTCCAGTAACAAATTCTTATAGAGTTCATTTTCTGGTTAGTAAAACTTGAATGAGCATATTCTGGTTTCGTAACATTTCTTGCATAATCCCCTGCATATTTGTCATGAAATTATTCATAGTTTTTATGAGGGATTCGATTGAGGTTTCAATATTGTTTTTCTGGGGAGGAGCTTGAGGAATCTGATTTTTGAGAGTTTGTGCATATGTCATTTGAGTCGTCGTTGCTGAATTGACATTTGAGACTGATGGATCTGGATTTGGGATACACCCAAATTCTGGCATTTGAAACTGAGGAGTTTCCTGCCTTCTATGAGAGAGCTTCCTCCTTAGTTCTATGTACACGGGGCAACCTCTATAATTAGCTGTGTGGTTTCCTCCACAGTTTCCACATTTCTTCAGATTGGGATCTGTTTTTGGTAACTTGCATTCTGAAGTTTTATGAATACTTCCGCATATCACACATACTGATGGTAATTTGCAGTAAGCTTTAGTATGCCCAAACTCCTGACAGTTTAAGCATTGAGGAGGGTCTTTGCGCGCTATCGGTTCCTCAACTGATACTCTGCGATGAAGCAGATATCTGAGATTGTAAATTGGGTGGGGTTCATTTTTTCCTTTCATGTGGGCATAGTCAAACGCTATTTCCACCTTAAACATGGGCTGAGGAGCCTTGAACTTATTGAGTATATTGTGAATGGATTTCACTTCGTAACCCTCATTTTCAACGGCCTCCTTTATTTCCTGTATGGGAACGTTGCTTTCAATGCCCTTGATTACAACTATTAGTCCCTTAGAGCTTTTGAGTTGGTAAGTGTAGTAATTCTTACGTTCCTGGTCAAAAAATTTGGAAACTTCACGATATTTTTCTTCCGTATATGTTTGAACTTTTGTCTCCAGCACCTTCCCCTTGCGCAGGGACACTACATGGAAACCGTCTTTACCAACTAAATGAGATAATCTGTTTACCAGATTGTTAGAGATAGCTTCCCTTAGGAATATTGGGGGAGGTTTTTGTGCTTTCTTAGGTTGTGATTGCAAATTTTCTTCTTCTGTGGCCAAAATTGCGTAGTAATTTTGACCTCTTGGGTCAACCTGTGAGGGAGGGATGTTTCTGGAATACTTCGAGTTTGGAAGTTTTTGGCTAGACTTTGGGCTCAATTTTCTTTTCAGAATGGGAAAGTAAACGTCTATCCCAGTTTGAACCGTTTCATTTTGAGGTTTTTGTTTCGGTATAGCACCCTTCGAGATCGATGTTGCCGGTTGAGTAGCACTCGCGAGAGTTGCCAGTATATCACCATTTGCACAAATGTTAGGTGAAATATCGGGTATACTTTTAGGCGAAATCTTAACTTGGGGCGAATTGATTGTTTGTGGAGCATGGGAATGGGAAGTACTTACGGGCATACTTTTAGGCGGCAACATATTTTGTCTACTTGCCAAACTGTCATCATTGTTTGGAGAGATGTGAGCTGAGGGGGAATTCATATTGACACTAGTTTTCGCGGTTAGGAAGGCACTGTCATCTTTTTTGTTTTGGGATGCACTTTTCTGACACTCGTTTGCATTTATTGAGAGATACGCATTTCTGCCGTTAAGACTCAGACGTCTCTCTGAGTGTAAGACACTCATATAGGCACTTTTCGCTTTAAGATATGCGAAATGTAAACTATATTTTTTTGCAGATTTGTTGTGATTGTAATATTATAAATTGTATATTATTAGCACTGCACTGAGGAATTTTGATTTAGCGTCTTCTGACTGAATATTTTTTGGGCTAAGAGTATATTTAACCTTTTTTATAATTATTTTTCTAAAGCCGATGCACAAACACGTCTGTCTGCACAGAGAGAAAAAGTCATCTGTTGTCAAGATAAACTGCTTTGTAAAATCTGGATACGCCAATATTGGGTCTTGGATAAGTAATGTCCTAAGCATGTTAAAGCTTTTTTCGTATTTTGGGTCAGATATATTCAGTTTTGTATCTCTTTTCAAGTATTTTGTCATGGGTTTAGCAATTAAAGAATAATGTTTAATAAATTTCTTATAATAGCTAGTAAGGCCTAAAAATTGATTGATTTGTTTTGTGGTTTTAGGGATCGGGAAATTTTTAACACATTTTATTTTTTTAGGGTTTGTTTTAATACCAGCTGGCGTTATTATATGACCAAGGAATTCCGTCTTATTTATTTTTATTTTATTTATTTATTTATCTATTTGACATTACCTGTACAACAAGACTTAATATCTTTTAATTATAGTACAGGTTTTTCATTTGGCACATATGTAATAATATTTTTATCTGATTTTTTATATCAACAAAAATAAATTATTCTATTTATGTTATTAATTGAAATGGTCAAAAATAGCTTTTTTAAAATGCATTGCTTATGAACTGTATGCGTGCAGGTAGTGAATTCCAAAGATGTACCTGTACAATTTATATGTACTATTTATATAAAACTGCCATTTAGACATCAAACTTCTGCGCCTTTCCGGTATTAAGTCATTTGATCTATTTGTACGTGTAAACTTTATTTTATTATATAGATAAGGAGGTTCATGGGTGTATATAATCTTGTGAAGAAGACTTAGAACGTATCACCAATAAATTTTGAAAAGTAACTCCATACAATTTTTTTGCATAAAACGATATGTGGTCATATTTTTTCAAACCGTACACATATCTTACCACAGCATTATACGCTAAATTTAACTTTCTGAGGCTTGAGGCCCATATAACAAAGTGGGCATAGTATAAGTTTTAGCCAGGAGAAGACGTATATGTGTGGGTGTAAAATAATGTGTATTCCAAAGAGTTCCCAACATACCATAAGTTTTTCCAGTTGCTGAGATTATGTGGTCTGACCATGTAAGTGTTTTATTGAAAATGATGCCTAAATGTTTCGACATCACCACCACTTCTACCCTTTGGTTATTAATAACAATTTCTGGATCAAATATTTGTTTCATTTGTTTGGGTCTTATTACTAAACGCTTAGATTTCGAAGGATTAAGGCAAAGACCATTTGCAGTTGCCCAATTATGAACATAGTGTAAATCCTCATTAAGTTTACCTATACAACTGGATATTTGTTCTAAGCAACAACCTATATAAATTTGTACCTCATCAGCATATAAATGTAAATCACAGTAATTTAAATGATTCGGAAGGTCATTTATGTACATTGCAAATAACAGTGGACCAAGTATAGATCCCTGCGGAACACCTTTTAATACTGGTAGTTTCTGCGATGTTTTATTATGTGTGACACCGATCGGTTAAGTAGGAAGAAATTAAGCTTGTTGTGGATGAAGGTGAGAAATTGAACATTGTTTCTAATTTTTTGCAAAGAATACTGTGATTAACACAATCAAATGGTTTAGAATGATCTAAAAGGATAGGAAATGATATATTTCCAACATCGACATTTTTGCGTATTTCCTCGGATACATCGAGAATGGCTGTAATGCAACTACGTTTCGGTCGAAAACCCGATTGTTTTTTTGTGAGAAGATTATTTTGTAATAAGAAGTCATACATTTGTTTATGAATTATTTTTTCGAACACTTTTCATGAATATGGAAAAATTGCTATTGGCCGATAATGTTTATTTGCTTTTGGTATAGGCAAGATTTTGGCATATTTCCAATTTACTGGATACATGCTTTTGGTTATAATTGTGTTGAATATAAAAGTAATGTGACTTAGTATTTCAGGTAGAATAATTTTTAAGAATGTAGGGTAAATGTTATCAAATCCCATTGCTTTGATTTTACAGCAAAACAACTAGCCAGCACATCATTTTGATCCACACAAGAGAAAGTAAAAGAGTTTTCATTTTGATTTGAAAGGTATGTGTCATAAAAATGTTCATTTGTGGGGATTGTGGGAATGTTCGCAAAGTTTGCATTAAGTAATTCAACATCAACGTCAACATCAGAACTAAGACGATTTTATTAAACCATTGCTTCTTTTTAAAATTATTATTAGCAATTTTCAGAGATACTGATTTTCCAAACACATACGCAACATCCGTCTCTCTTTAGGAATTCAGACTTATCCAGTTGGATATTAAGATTTGCGTCTTTTAACCGATCAAAAATAAGTTTAATGAAATTTATATGTTCTTGTAGGGATGCAGAAAAAATTATTACGTCGTCTAAATAAACTAGACATATTTTGTTTACGTAATCTTTCAGGATGTTGTTCATTAGCCGCTAGAACGTCGCTGGGGCTGTTTTCAGTCCAAACGGCATTCTGAGTAACTCGTAATGTCCTTCTTCGACGCTAAAGGCGGTTTTATGAACATCTTGCTCTTCTATCTCTGGTGAAATCCTTTGGCAAGGTCTAGTGTGGTAAAATACTGGCATCTTTCCAGTTTACACAGGATTTCATCAATATTGGGTATTTGCCATCGATGGCTACCTCATTTAATTTGCGGTAATCAATGACAAGTCTCCATTTTGTCTTTCCACTGGCATCCGCTTTCTTGGGAACAATCCAAATGGGTGCCGAATATGGGGAGTTGCTATGACTTATTATTCCGTTGTTGAGCATTTCCTGAATTTGATTCTCTACTTCATTCTTATTAATGTAGGGGTATCTGTATGATTTTGTAAAAATAGAAATATTGGTCGTAGTTCTAATGCTATGTTTTATAGTGGAAGCGAACGAAAGTTCCTTACTTTCTTGATAGAAAATATCATGGCACTTGTTTATTATTGGTAGTAATTGTGATTTTTCTTCAGAGTTTAGATGATTAATTCGAATCTGACTTCTTAGGGGTTGAGTTCAGAGGGTCTTTCATTATTTCATTCTTGTGTAACTCATTGACGTAATTATTTTCTTCTTGTTCAATATTTTCCTTATAGTGGTCTCTGCTTCTAACAAAGAGTTGTAGTATGTTTTCTTCAATCTTTATTGTATTGCTTTCGTAACAAATTCGTGCCTTTAATGGTCGGAGTAAGTCGTTGCCTATAAGTCCGTCGTAGTATTCATGAAAGTTTGTTATGTAAAATTCTATTGTGTCAAGTCCTGTACCGAATTCTTTAAAAACGGGGATTTTGACTTTCTCATAAATATTTATTTTGTGTTGCAAGGTTTTTATAGGGATTGACGTAATTTTTTGTATCCATTTTGGATGACAAATATTTGGACTCAAGATAGAGTTGATTGCACCTGTGTCTATTATTAATTTTAAGTGTCCCAACGTAGTTCTAATTTTTATTGTGGTAGTTCCCTGAGGCTGAAGATCGAAAATTTTCATTTTTACATATGTCTTGATTATAATTGTTCGGTGTTTCGAACTTATTTATATCCATTGGTTCAGGTGTTGAAAGACGGTTGTCAAAAAGGATTCCAATTACTTCATCCACCGTGTTGGTTATAGTTATTTTGAGTATTACTTCTTTGTGCACGATGTGCTGGATATTGTCCATTATGTTGGTTATACTCGTATTTATTTCGGTCTGTTTGACCTTGTCTATTATGTGAAAAATTCTGTCCATTATTGTTTGTTTGTCTCTGGGTTTGTCAGTTGTGGGAGAAATTTTGAGTACTACTATCATACTGTCGAGGTTTATTTGGTGGTTTTCCATATGCGGAAAATATCCCATCTGAATGTGAACTATATGCGTAACCTGCCTCAAACAATATTTCCATTGCTTCTTCGAGAGTTTCGGGTTTTCTACACGTCAAAATCGTACGCATAGGTTCAGGTATTTTTTCTTGGAACACATTTAGAGCAGTTCTTCTGTTATTTCTTGCGCATTCGTTTGCTGCTGGTCAAGGGCCAATTATTATTACTGTCTTATTGTTAATGTTCCTAAGTCTTTTTTTAATTTCGTTGTAGAATTCAACGCTGTTGTTAGCGAAATTAGTGCTCTTTAGTTTGTCAAATAATTCTTCTATACTACACCTGTTGCCAAAGTTGTGGTTTAATATTGTCTTAATATCTGTCCAAGATTGAGCTTGGCAGTTAATTTCTATGATTTCCCGTGCCCTCCCAGTAAGTTTAGCTTTAATTAGGTCTGAGAATAAGAGTTGGAATGGTTCGTCATATGCGGCTAGAATCGGATATACTCTGTCTATCAAATTAGTGAAATTTTGTAACTCGCGATAGTCCCCATTAAATTCGGGAAGTCGACTTAAGTATTTTATTGGGTCTATTCTAACTGAAATTGGTTGGTTTTGTTCAGTCATTTCTGTTGTTATAAAAACGTCTTAATATTTTCCTGAAAAAGCGTCTACTTCTAGTAATTCTTCTACGTGGTTCTGATATTGTGACTTCGTTAATGTCCGTTAGGTAACCGTCATTCGATTCAAACCCTGAGTCTAAAGTATATTGTGGGTAGGGGTTCATGGTTTATTCTACGAATTCTAAGTCTGAAGGATATTCGGATGCTGGACTGCTATCACTCATATATATACGAGTATATTGCAAAAATTCTGATCGCCACAAAATTTATTGTGCCTCTTTTTTTTCAAAATAAAAATTTGTTAATTTATGTGTAAAAATTTTAGTTGATAGTGTCGTCCCCGTGAAGGTATTGTTTTCTTGGAACTCGTGCAGTTGTTTTTAGTTGTTGTTTTCTTGGTGAACTTGAAGCTTTCGTGAGTTGTTGCTATTTAAGGCGGTACAGTTCCCGGCGTGAACTGGTTTTCTTCCTTCCTTTTTTTCAAGGATATATTTTTAGTTGATTATAGTGTCGTTCTGTTGGAGGTTCTTGGAACTCGTGCAGTTGTGTTTAGTTGTTGATTTCTTGGTGAACTTGAAGCTTTTAAGGGTAAATCCTCCTTTATATCCTTATTTTATTTATATGTAAAGGATAAATCTTGTTGTCCTTTTTATATATACATCTTTCTGTACATATAAATATATATACATCTTTTATATATACCAATATTTCTGCTCCTGTTTACGGTATTTGGACAAAATTTGGTACATCGGTTTGGTGTACATATCTTAAGTGCTGCTGCAAATATGGGCGGGATTGGACAATGGGGAGTGGTACCTCCTATACAAACCACAAATTAAAAAGCAATTATTTCTGCTCCTGCTAATGAAACATTTCCAATAAAAATAAAATTTGAAGGCAAAGCAAAGTTTGCCGGGTCGGCTAGTAACGATATAAAAAGGCATCGTTGTGCTGGTGCTGCTTGCTTGTTCGAAAGATGTCTTCCTGATGTCACCTATGCTTTCTCTGGGATATTTTCTACCTACACTGTATTTTTTACTACTGTCTTTTTATTTTCTTTTATTTATTTTTCCTAATTGGTGAACAATTTCTGGGAGAAATATTGCGCTTTCTAAGTCAATATTTCTGGCTCAGCTTTGTAACACTTTCGTTCATTCTCAGGAAACCTCAAATAGCAATTTGGTGTTTTCATTTGGTCTAATCGAGCCGGATTTTTTTGGTGCTACAAAACTGAAATTTCTACCAGTTGGAACATCCATCTCCTCATCCATCTACACATCCATCCAGACATAATACATCCATAGTTCAATACATGCAATTTTTTTTTCATCCATATCTAATCCAAGGAATAAGGTGAATGTGTGTTTTTTGTTCTATTCATATTAAAAAGTGCAAAAACAATTTGTAGTCATCCTAAAAACATAGCGTTCATATTTGCTGAAAGAGATTTACCGACAGCAAATCAACATTTTCTAATAAGACGACAAAAGCGATGTGAAAGTGAACAGTGTTCCTACAAAATTATAGAATCACCTACGGTCCATAATTCGTGATACTTGGTGGAAGTGACATCTTTTTTGTAAACGATTTGTGTTTCCAAAATTGAGATAAAGAGACAATTTCCTTCCTTTAAGATTTAAAATTTCGTTTCTCTTCCGGATTCTGCATTTCATTTCGACTCATATTCTTTGAGCAAACATATTAAGTGTTAGTTGAACTCCGTTTTGTGTGACCAATTGCTGCACACATTCACAGAAACACACGCACTCGATCCGCACAACCGTGGCAGAGCCGTTAAAAGCAAACAAACGCTGTTTTGTTGTTCTGTTTATGGCTACGATTAATCCTCTCTTGATTACACTCAATTTTGTGTTCTCAGTGGTTTTCAATATCGGTGTGCCCTACAGTTCGTTCGAGTCGCTGCATATTGGTTTTGCAACATTTAAATATATTTCATTCTAATCAATCAAAAAAGAAAGCCATGTGTATTACTGTAGGGTAGGGTGTCACACGAAGGTGATATATTTACGAAAAGTACCCTACCGTCAGTTAAAGTCACACTACATGATATATGTAACATGTATATGTATGTTTAAGTTCTGAGTGCGATACATTACATTTGTTCTGAAAACTGCATTTCGTAAGCCGTAAAATTTAAATTTTTCAAATTTAAGTCCGGGAAATAAAGAGAAGATTTTTTACTGGAATCTTTAATTTTTTTATTTTTTTTCCATTTTTCATTTTTTTTTCGGCTACATTTTTTAATTCTTGATTCATTCGGTTCAAATTCCTGTTGTTGCATTTTTTCATTTTGTTGAGTTTGATTCAGACATTAGGTATAGTATTCTTCCTCTCAATGACTTTCCATACTGTTCAAATTCATAAAGAGGAATTGAGAGTAACATGGTCACGGATAAAGTCCGTTTATGAGGATTATCTGCGCGACCGCCAGGGCTATGGTGATGAGGGGAGCGACGATGAAAAATTATTTCACCTTCCGGTAGAAAAATTATTTCACCTTCTTCAAAAACCAAAGGTGAGGCAAAGGATATAGTTCAAAAAAGTCCCCTAACTAATCAAGGCTTTGAGTTAGCATGAACTAATCTCAGTAACCGCTTCGAAAATAAACGGATTCTCGTGAATGGACAATTGAAAAGTCTATTCAGCTTGCCATCAATTTCCGCCGAGTCCGGGCAATCGGTTAAGCGGCTTCAAAGGACATCAATTCAGGTATTTTAGTCCTTAAGCCTTATGATATCGATGTAAAGAGTTGGGATCCAATATTCGTATATCTTTGCTCGAATAAGCTTTCGGATTCCATTCTTACAATGTGGGAACAAACATTGTCTAACAAGACTGTCATTCCCAAGTGGGCTGACTTGGAAGCAGGCCACAAGAGCCTTGATCCAAAGAGAACCCGACGGAAGAACCTTCAAAAGGTCCAAAAAAGGTCAGTTTATTCCAGAGCAATGTTTCTAATTCGAAATGCCCTTTGTGCCCAAAGAATTTCATATTATCCGAAAATGTCCCAAATTTCTGAGCATGGCTACTAACAAGCGACTTTCGGAAATATTGGGACTATGTTTCAATTGTTTTTCAAAGGCCCATTCAGTCAAAAATTGTTCGAGCAAGCATAGCTATTATAGGTGCAATAAACGCCATAACACTTTGCTTCATAAGAAAACCAGTGATGCTTCCTTACCGACACGGCGCGTATCTAATTCCACTTTAAATCCAAATTCCGCCGCATTATATATTTCTGATCGCATACAGTCCACTAGTTTGGCAGCTGGAAATATTCAAACCTGTTTTTTGTCTAATCCTCAAAGTGTCTTATTGGGTACGGCAGTTGTGAATGTTTGTCATCTTGGTGTGTCTTACGCAGCTCGTGCTCTTTTGTATTCTGGTTCTGAAGGCACTTTTATTTCTGAACGATTGTTTATCATTTTGCAGTTACCATATAAGCGAACGAGTGCAACAGTTTCCGAGTTAAACAATTCAGTTTCTGCTAATGTTCAGAAAGAATGTACATTTATTGTTCGTTCGAGATTAGGAGAAGATTCTGCAATTTCAGTGAAAGCCTTAGTCATTTCTAAATTTTCTGGCAATCTTCCTTCACGTTCGATTCTTCTCTTCCTTCGCTGGTCTTCCAGAAATGGAGTTGGCTGATCCCCATTTCAATAGAAGTTCGCGTATTGATATGCTCATTGGAGGTGACTTCCTACCGTCCATTCTTCTTTCTAGTTCGCGGCGACCAGTCTGTGGGTCTCTTATGGCCGAAGAAACTGTCTTCGGATGAATTTTGACCGGTCATGTGGGTCTTTGTTCATCCTATTCGAAACAAAATTGTTTCCAATTTCTCTGGAATCTCTTTAGATAAGGAGATTTCACGCTTTTGGGAGGAGAATCTTCCACGGAAGAACTTCAGGTCTCCATCTGATAAATTGTGTGAAGATTTGTTCAGATCCACGACGTAAAGAAATGATGACGGCATTCATCTTGCCAATCAAAGGAGAGTTTCCGAGGGACTTGCATATCGGTCATTCCAGAACGAGTGCGATAGCGCAATTTTTGAGGAATGAATTTCGACTACTCCGTAATCCTGGTTTCAAGGAGGAATATGACCGTGTTATTGGCGAATATGGTCAGATGAGCCATATGCGGCGAGTTTCCCTCACAGAATGATTGATAATCCACAGCACTAGTACATGCCTCATCATGCAGTTATAAACCCCGATAGTACCACTACTAAAGTTCGAGTGGTATTTAATGTTTCCTCTCCGTCCTCCAACGGGTTAAGCCCTAACGATATTCTGCATACGGGTCCTGTATTGCAAAATGACTTAACATTGCTGATTCTGAGATGGAGAGTCTTTTGAATTGTGTTCAATGCCGATATTCAAAAGATGTACCGGCAAATTTTAGTTCATCCGGATCATACTTCATTCCAGATGATCTTACACCGCGACCATCTCAACAAAGACGTCCATGATTATGAACTACAAACAGTAACTTTGAAATAAATTGTGCTCCGTACTTGACGATTCGTGTCCTTCTAAAACTGGCTGATGATGTCGCTTCGGCTTTTCCAGGTGCTCATTCGATTCCAAAAAAAAATGCCTGAATATGAATATGGCCGATCGTATGGAAGCAGTGAAAGAACATAAATACTGTACAAATTGCCTGGCACATGACCACTCGCGTGGATCGTGCTTCTCACAACACGGATGCAGCCATTGCCAGGAGCACCATCACACGCTGCTCCACATACATCCTCGATTATTGAAGGAATTTGGGGTCAATAGATCACACTCTCGTTCTCGTTTTCCAGCAACTAAACCGACTACATCGCGCGAGTCTCTTTCTGATACACGGAAATCGCAGGAACCAGCCAGTTGCAAAAAAACCACTGCATCGCTTTCGACTCTCCTCCGTCAAAACAGTGTAGTTCTATTGCCAACGAGGCTGGTGAGAATTAGTGGGAAGACGGGGGTGCTTGCTGGATTCTGGATCGCCTATTAGCCGAATTTCTAAAAGGCTGGTTGATAGTCTAAAACTCATGACGGTTACTATGGAGGACGAAACGATTTGCTCGGTAATGTTGCGATCCAGATTCGATGCTAACAACAAAATATAAGCTATGCCGCGGGTTGATAATCGTATAAGCCTTAGGACTCCGGTGAATTCGCTTCCGAAAACATTTAAGAAAAATTTCGCCAACTTGTTACTATGTTAATGTTATTTAATGTTAAGACCAAAATCCTGGAATTCTTTCCGTTTCCATTCATATGGCAACCCTAATACTTTTTTACATAACGATGTAAAAAGGCATCGTTGTGCTGGTGCTGCTTGCTTGTTCGAAAGATGTCTTCCTGATGTCACCTATGCTTTCTCTGGGATATTTTCTACCTACACTGTATTTTTTACTACTTTTTATCTGAGCATTATCAATATAAGTGGTTCTTCTAACCGATTTCAAATTGTTCAAGTTCAGAGAATAAAAGGAAAAAAATATTCTATTCAAAATTCCAATTCTGGTGTCTTTTTCCTTCTTTTATTTATTTTTCCTAATTGGTGAACAATTTCTGGGAGAAATATTGCGCTTTCTAAGTCAATATATCTGGCTCAGCTTTGTAACACTTTCGTTCATTCTCAGGAAACCTCAAAAATAGCAATTTGTCGTTTTTAACACCAATAAATGTTTTGTTCAATTATTTTGTGTGGAATTAAATTTTGTTTTCGAAAATTAAGCGGAAATCGAAAATTAAAACCACATTTTTAATTTTTTTGTGGTTTTAAAGAGAAGATCGTACTGATTTCGAACAAAAACCCATTTCGACAAATGAACAACTTGCATTATTTGAATTGTATGTTTTTGCACTCTGTGTCGTCTACTAATACGTAGTTTTTATAGCAAAGTGGTGTCGATAAAGCAAAATTTCCCTCAAATTTTGTGCCATAATATAATATGCAAATATTATTAGAGCATGACAACTATTTTGGGTTTATCGATTTTGCTCGATTTAACTGATCATAATATATTTTGATCATAATATTTAAAAATATGGCTGAACATAAAGTTCTTATTAGAACCGGTGATCGGTTGACCGATCTTGAACAATTGTTCACCTCAATGCCTGAAGAAGAGCATACTACTTCATTCTCTTGGGATTCACAGGCAAGAGTTTATCAGGCATTGGGAAGCTTTCCGCGATTGTCACGAAGATATTTGTGACCATGCGGACCCGTCAAAAATTTCTATTGAGGTAATAAAATCAAAATATACGTTGGCATATAAATCATATGTCCGGGGCATTCATTGATGCGTTAATGGAGAAACTGAAATTTAAAAAGATATCAGCCTCTATCCCAATTAATCTTCCCCCTTGTGATACCGAAACTTTCTCGGGAGATTACAAAACATGGCCTATTTTCAGAGACATGTTCTCTGCCCTATACAAGGATAAAGACCACATGGGTAATATCCAGAAGATGTATAATTTATTGCAAAAAACAGAAGGCAAAGCACGTGATATTATAAAAAAGAGTCCCATAACTAATGAGGGGTTTGCGATGGCATGGCAGTATCTGACAGATCGTTACAAGAACGAAAGGGTTTTCGTGAACGCCCAATTAAAAACACTTTTCAATCTTGTCATTGTCGATAAAGAATCTGGTCCCACAATAAAAAAATAGGATAACATTCAGAGTTTAGTTATATTTGCACAATAGCGATTTATCTGATTGCTCAAATCATTTTTTCGTGATTGGTTTGGTTCGTGATTCCATCGGTTCGCGCAGTTAGCAATTATAATATTGTGTTCACAAACGATATAAACTTCAGTGAGTTAATACAGGGTGGCGCAATAGAACGTGCACATTTAAAAAATAGATTAAAAAATAAATACAAAAGGTATGGTTAAAATAAATCTAAGGCATTGTAGAGTAATAAATGGAGTTTATTTTTTAAAAATAACATCATCTAAATGGTGACCCTCTCTACGACGGGACTCCTCTAACTGTAAACGAAAATTATTGAAAACTTTCTTCAGTAATACTGGTGTAATGGCTGCCATTTCACCACGGATATTCTCCTTGAGCTGAACGATGTTTTTTGGATTATTACTGTAGACTTTGTGTTTGAGGTATCCCCACAAAAAAAAGTCAAGAGGCGTCAAGTCTGGACTACGTGGGGGCCATGGGATATCACCTCTTTTCGAAATCAGTCTGCCAGGGAACATCTGCTTCACCACCGCCATGGAGTCATTTGATGTGTGACAGGTAGCTCCATCTTGTTGGAACCAAGTTCTGGAATTCACTATTCTTGAACTTTCAATTTCTGGAGCCAAAAATCCGTCCAACATCTCAACATAGCGTTCCGTATTAACCGTAACGTTTTGGCCCCGCGCATTTTCGAAGAAAAAAGGACCAATTATTCCTTTGCCAGAGATTGCTGCCCATACTATCACTTTAGAACTATACAATGGTTTCTGGTGTTTGATTTTGGGATTTTCACTGTTTCAGTAACGACAATTTTGACGGCTTACGAACCCATTCATAAGGAAATAAGCCTCGTCAGAAAAAAGGATATTGTCAAAATTGGAAAATCGATTAAGCATTTCATTAGCAAATGCGAGCCTTGCTATGAAGTCAGACTCTTTCAATTCTTGTGTTAATTGTAGCTTATATGAATGCAGTTTAAGATCCAATGTTAAAATTCGTTGCAAACTTCGTCGCGATAATTGTAAGACAGACGATCTCTTGCGAGTCGACATTTGTGGATTTCCTCGTACTGACTCCATAACTCTCTCAACATTGTTTTCGGTTCTAGATGTTCTTGGGCGACCATTTGCTTGTGGTTTAAATGTTGAACCGATCTTTTCAAAACGCTTTACCCATATTTTAATTAAATTAGCACTCGGAGCTTCACTAATTCGCCGTGGTCCATATTCAGCACAATATAGTCGCCTAGTAGCAATATATGATCGGGAGTTCTCGTAAAATGCGCGACGCTTCCCGTCGAAGTGATTCATAGCGACCAAAACTCCATGAGCCCCCCCAACCCAACGATGTAGGCGCCCCCCGCCCGCGCCTTTTCTACCCCGCAAAAAAAGATGATGCAATATGCACGTTCTATTGCGCCACCCTGTATAAAGAAACGTAGTGAACCTTTTGGAAAAAAATATATTGAACAAAAGAAGAAAAAGAAAGAGGAAAAAACATAAAAAAACAACGACAATGAAGAATACTCTATGAGTTTTTGAAATGTTAGTAATTGTGAGCGAAGGCTGAGTGGCAATAGGAGAAATGCACATATATGTATGTAACTATGAGTGTTGACAATAGCAATATGAAAACAGATAACGAAAATAAAAAAAATTGATGATAGCTTGTATTTAACCGCTAAACCAAGCATTCGTGCTCGTAATTTGCCATTAACAGCTGACGTTCCCAGCATAGTAAGCAGAGCCAACTTTTCAGTTACGCCTGAAAATACGAGCATGCATGCAATAGATAAAGCCAGTCGCGGCAAGTATGTACTAGTGGTGGTAAAACGGGGACAATTCCCAAAAGTGTACCATTAGTGGAAAGTGAACAGAATGCCAAAATACAGTTGGGGTTAGATAGGTACATTGCAGTACTGAAAAGAGGATGAAGCCCTAATTCATCAGTCACTTCCGTGCCAAAGGTGTCCAGAGATATGGAGACTGATAGACTGACAAATCCTTATTAAGCATGGTAACGTCTACGAAACTAAGATTCAGGTTAACCATGAAAACGATTACCGAAAATTGTAACAGAATTTGAAGCCAGCAAAAAGAACTTCTAAACTTATCAACTGAAGAGTATCAAAGGTCTTCAGGTAGTCATTAAAGTTGTTGATTCTTGTGTGGATCCAGTTGAAATAAAGTGTTCCCTTCAAAAAAGTGGTTTTAAAGTAAAATATGTAGCGAATATTAGGAACCGAGAGAAAAATCCCCAATCAGATTGAGAAAGAATGAATTTCATCCCATATACAACGTAAAGTATTAGAATTACCATAGAAGAACCGCATAAAAGAGCATGCCCTGTCCATTGTTTAAACTGTCGAGAATTTGGTCATACTAGGGGTTATTGCAAATTACCCTCCGTTTTCGTGGTGAACTACATGGTACAGGGCAATATGACAAAAATAGAGACGATATGAAAAATAAGAAATAAGAAATATGGGGGTTGCCCCGTGTACCACCGTCAAACGTTTGTTGTTTTTTTATTTATACACAAATCGCAAACCGGTAGGTTCGGATTCTATCATCTGCGCCAAATGTTGTGTTTTAAATTTTCGCACACAAAATGTTGTGTGTTCAAAAACACCTGACAGGACACAATTGTTGTGTCCTGACAAAAATTAAGGGACACGGAAAGATCCTACACTGTGTGTGGCCTTGTTTACAGTCGCGAGGCCCGCGACGAGATGGTCATCGCTCAAATGGCGACGAGGGAGGAGGGGAATACTTGCTGGTTATTTCGGAAATAAGGCCTCAAATTAAATTTTTTTCTGCATGTCATCCAGTTTTGACCGCCACCTGTCAACATTCTATGTTTATATCATATCGTTTGTTCTGCTACCAGCGACTGGGAACCAAACCAAATACTGCTCAAAAATAGGAGTCAGCAAAAACAACCACATATTTCCGCACAGGAAAAAATGCAACGTTAGTGCAAAACCCATTGCCACACGTTCGTCATTTCCTTGTTTATTAATGTGCCAATGCTGCCGTAACACAATCTCCATAGGGAAAAATGCACAGTAAACATTGACCTACATTAATTACTTCAGTTTTGACACACGTTCGCATTTCATTGTTTATTAATGTGCCACTGCTCCCGTGACATAATTCCCATAGGGGAAAATGCACGGTAAACATTGACCTATATTAATTACTTTGGTTTCTGAGATGTCACAACAACAGGGTAATTTGCTGCGACATCAAATTGATTCCCATTCTCAAGTGACAGAACCTTGCAGCTACGCCCTACACTAATGGTGACAATAACATGGCACCTTACAAACTGTTTGTCACAACATTCCTCCCCTCCACGAGGAACGATGCCCGCAGCGTTATAGCAACTCTCCCGCTTCTTCAGCACTTGCGGACCAAAGCCCTTGTAATCATGGAATTCGAATTCATGGAATTAAATAGAAAAAACATAATTATGAACTAAAAATTTAAAAAGAAGAGAAAGAATGCACTTTTGCTGGATATAAAAAAGGTTAATGTAAATACAATTTCTAAATCTTTATACGATGCGACTTCGGCTTCATCATCACTATCTTATAGACTATATTCCTCACGTGTATCATTATGTGACTCGTAATATGCAATTGTGTGAAAGGAGTAATTAGTAACAATTAGGAGTAGCTAATTAAGATTTACAAAAATATCTATCAAGATATGTACGACAATAGCAATAAGTACAACTTTGGATAAAATCTTTAAAATTTTTTGGAAAAAAACAAGTAAAATTCATTTTGTTCAAATAACAGATGTTTTCTTAGATAAATGACGAGCCCCCAAACGAGCCCCAAAAATAAAAATGTACAAATATATGGTGGGAGTTGCCAGAAACTGGCACAGCCCCGTCGCGTTTTCTACGTGGAGGAACATGCTTTCCTCGCAGGACAATTTCTCCCCCATCTGCTCTGTACCCGGTTTTCGACGCAACCGCTTTTCACTGCCCACGCTGCTATCTATCGAAACGCAATTCGTGATATCTTCGCTTGACAATTCAATAACCTGGTCGCGGACCTGGGAGTATGCTAAAAATTTCGGCGGAAATTGTGCGAAACTGTCCCAATCGGAATTCAGCCTCACCGGAATGGAGGAGATCGCGAATAACCCGAAGTCTTCCAGTTCTGGCAGCGAAACATCAATAAACACTCTTAAACTCGCCTCCTCCATATTCTGCACTAACCACCGATTATTTATTTTACTCCGGAATTCCATTGTCGAGTTCCTAAATTCGTCACCACCCATAACCCTCGGGTGTAAAACTCCTCTTGCAAGGTCGTCCAGTACGGCCATATCGATCTGTTGCATCCCTTGCGCCTCCGGAACCCTAGTTCCAACACTTAAGTCCTACCGCTCCTTATCTCTCCTTCTTCCTGTCCCAATGTTACATTCAAAAACTCCTGCAAAGCATCGCGAGACATCCCTTCGATTGGTGAAGATAGGCTGTCATAAGCCTTTTTTAACACTGTCACTTCCTGGTCGAGGAATTCAAAAGTCCGCCCTACGGTCTCCTGTGTTTTCCAAACGTCATCCATGATCCCTCATTGGTGTAACGTGAAGCCCCAAGGGACCCGCTTGTACCATCGTTACACATATCCCGACCTAGACCCACAGTAGCGCATCGATCGGCGCATCGATAGCTTCCATTCTACTCTGGAAAAAAGGAATACAAAACGCCGAAACGTCAGCAAGTTGTGAAATACGGCCAATGGCACCAAAACGTCTTTGTCCAGAAATTGTTCAAGCCGTTTATTAATGCAACCTAATCATCACATAAATGACGAACCTGAGAAGAATCACCACTAATTCACCATGTCCGCAGAGCAGAGCACACCTCCCAACACAGATAATGCCCGACCCGGGGTGACTGTAACAGAGGAAGACTGTCTACGCAGCCCGCACCCTGCCTTCCAGGCCCACGGCCGCTGACCATCGCGAAGTATTTTGCCCGTCAACAGCCTTGGACCCCGCCACCCGCCGCTCCCTCAAAATGCTCGCCGAAGGGAACTACACAGATTGATGGCTCTTTCAGTCGGAACACCCCAATACAGGAACTACCGCCAAGAGCTGAAATCGCTCCTCGGTGTCCGGGAACTACCTACCAACCCTGCCCCTCCGAGTAATGGTGCTTCTGCCACCCAAGAGTCCCTTGCTCCAATCAACCCTTCACTTTAAATACTAAAAAACAAAATACATTCCTTATACCGCACTACCCCCGTTTCTTTTATTTCTGAGGGACGAACCCCGACTCATTCCCCATGATACAGCCGCAAGTGGTTATTATGCATCGCTGCAGTTGCAGCTTGCTTGGGTCATCGGGGTTATATAGCGGAGCACACTTTCCCGTTAAGTTTGTGGGGAAGTCTATATCAAAACCATACAACGTTTTGAAGGGTGTCGCCCCGTTGACGAGCGCACGGTATTGTTGTGAGTATGCATGGCTGGTGCTGGCCATTGGTCCCAGTTACTTCCATCTTCGTCTGCGAAAGCTCGAAGGTACTCCACCAGAGGCCGATGCCTTCTCTTCAGTGATCCATTTGCTTGAGGATGACATTTTGCAGGCATCGCAGCGCATACCATGAATTTGGAGAAGTTATCTTGGTAAGTCAGTGTGAGTTTATTTCCCAGCATAGTTTCAGGAAGATGACCCAATATATCCATATAGGCCTTTTGGAATGGCGGCTAAGCGTATCAGTGACTACCATCGGCATTGCGTTTTCAGGGTACCTTTATTGTGCTGGTATTCTGCATATCCAGCTATATAGCGTCTCAAGTCCCTGAATATAGCGGCCCATCGAAACTGTCCCTTTAGTTTCGCCAGTGTCTTCCTGAACCCCTGATGACCCCCTAATGGGCTGTCGTGGAAGTCGTTTAGTCCCTGTTGAATGTCTCGTGGATTCTCTATCAAAACATAACCTGCCAGTGCCTTTTCCCCTACCTTACGGTTCCTGGAACATTCGCTTCCCTCAATCCCAGAGCGATTCTGTTCCTTGGGTTCTTTCCTTCCGTTAGTTGCTGAACCCACATCTGCAGTAGCCATTTTCCCCTGTTCCGCTCGGGTCCTTGCTCTGGTCTGGTCGAATTCCATGGGAGGAATTCGGCTCAGGGCGTCCGTGTTTTAATTCTTTTTTCCAGGCTTATATATTATCTCAAAGTCATATTCAGATAGCTTGTGGCGAAATCTGGCCAAACGGGAAGCCTGATCCTTCAGGTTGGCTATTCCCCTTAGGGGTTGATGGTCCGTAAAGACCTTGAAATGTCCACACAGGAGATATGGTCGGAAATTTGTCACCGCCCATACAACTGCCAAGAACTCTCTCTCAATAGTTGAATATCGGGTTTCGGCATCGCACAAACAAGCGCAATTGGTTGGTCTCCCCCTTTGTCCGCTTGGGATAGCACTGCTTCGAGGGCTTCACCGCTGGCATCCGTGGTGAGCACGAAGGTTTTCGAAAAATCGGAATAAGCCAGAACCGGAGGAGATATTTTTGCCGCCTTCAATCTGCCAAATGCTTCTTGACACTCTTTTGTCCATTTGAAAGGACTGTCCTTTCGGATCCTATCGGCTGCGCTAAATGTTGTGTTTTAAATTTTCGCATACAAAATGTTGGGTGTTTAAAAACACCTGACAAAAATTAATGGCACGGAAAGGTCCTACCCTGTATGTGTGCGTGTGTGTGGGGGGCAGTGTGACTACGTTGCAGAGTTGGTCTTGTTTACAGTCGCGAAGCCGAGATGGTCATCGCTCAAACGGTGACGAGGGGGGAGGGGAATACTTACTGGTTATTTGGGAAATAAGGCCTTCTCAAATTAAATTCTTTCTTGCATGTCAACCAGTTCTGACCGCCACCTGCCAACATTCTTTATTTATAGCATATCATTTGTTCTGCCGCCAGCGACTCAGAACCAAATGAGTCGTAAACATTGACCTACATTAATTACTTCAGTTTTTGGGATGTCACAACAACAGGGTAATTTGCTGCAACATCAAATTGATTCCCGTTCTCAAGTGACAGAACCTTACAGCTACGTCCTACATTAATGGTGACAATAAGATGACATCTTACAAACTATTTGTCACAACACGTTTTAATGCCCAGAGGTCAAATATTACCCCAGTACAGCCTCGGAATCTATTAACTACTAATTATTCTCAATTACCTCAGCCAACTACCAAGCAAGCTTCGTACGCTAATATGTTAAAATCAAATCACACCCCAATACAATATGCGCCACCGACAAATAAGCTTAATACGATCTCGAGCCCAAATCATAGTAAACAGACTCCGGCCTTTAATAAGTCGAATTGAAGCTACAATTGACACGCTAAACGTAAACAATTTTACAACCTCCATGAGTAGCATGATGCCATAAATGATGAAAATGCAATCCATGTTAATGCAGATCGTTCTCAGTCGGCCCTGAACTGCTTTAAAATTTGTTTCTGGAATGCATCTGGCGTACGCCAGCACAAGAATGAACTCGAGTATTTCCTAAAAAATCAACAAATTGATGCAATGCTGATATCTGAGACTCACTTGAATTTGAGAAGCTCATTTAAAATGAATGGTTATATATTAACTAATACTAAAGACCCCCGAAGTAGAGCATGTGTTGGTTCAGCAATACTGATAAAAGCAAGACTTAAATACCATTTATTATGTGATTTTTGTGAAGGTTATCTACAAGCAACAAATATCTGTTCTGAAGAAGTTCATCGTAAGTTAGTGATCTTATAGTAACTTAACTGGCGATTATAACGCTAAGCATACATTCTGGGGGTCACTATTACCCCAATGTGATTTCGAGCGGACAACCATGGCCAACGCAACATCCCTAGAGAAATAATTCAAGTGGATTCTTCACTAAAACTATCGTCAGAATACCCATCCACTATTGTAACACTACGGGACCCCCAAGAAATTGTAGCCCCAGTTGGACATTTAGCGAAGATGGGAACAAATATAAATTGGTTAAAATTTAAAAAATATCTCAGTACTCATTGGTCTGACAACATAAGCCTAGGGACGTCGGAAGACTTAGATATTGCTATTGTAAGTTTTGGAAAAAATCTTAAACTAGCTGCTTAATATGCTACCGTGGTCGGCCGGCAGGTTAAGTATAGTACAGTTTGTCACGTAGATGTCGAACGACTTTTGACCGAGAAAAGAAAAGTTCGAAGAGAGTGGCAACAATACAGATCCACTCAACTTAAAAAAAGATTAAAAGAATGCACAAATCGGCTTAGAAAGCTTATAGAATCCCGAAGAATTGCCTCTCTAAAAAAATACCTAGAAGATCTCGATGCAGTCAGATTATTCATTATGGCGCGCAACTAAGAACCTTAAGAGACCTGTCATAGGTAAGTCTCCCTTGCGAACTTCTTGCGGCGGTTAGGCAAGAAATGATACTGGAGAAGGAAATCTGTATGTTAACCATTTTAAAAATTTATTTACCCCAAATATATCGACTGATATAATAGATTTGCCACTTGTCGTTGTTGATGCGGCTGCATCCCTAAGATTTGAGATTGAAGGCCATAGAAGGGAGATTGAAAAGGCCATAAATAATTTAAAGTCCAAGAAGGCCCCTGGCGTTGATGAAATCAGTAACAAAATGCTCTTAGAGCTACCCCTTACAGCAGTAAGATTAATTATTTGTATTTTCAATGAAATTTGCGACTTCAGTACTATCCTCCAGAATGGAATATCTCAATATTCACAATGATACCTAAGCCAGGGAAAGATTACACAAAGGTAGAATTATATAGACCAATTAGTCTACTATCGAACATATCAAAACTTTTTGAGAACCTATTGATATCTAAATTGAACCCAATACTAATCGAGAATGGATGTATACCAAATCATCCATTTGGATTCAGAAAAAAACATAATACAATCGAACAGACTATAAGTGTCGTCAAAAATGCTTTTGAGGGAAAGAAATACTGTTCCCCTCTTTTCATCGAAGTTTCTCAAGTCTTTGATAAGGTATGGCACGAAGGCTTAATATGTAAATTGAGACAAAATTTGGTAGTAAACACACATAAACTATTAGGAAACTACTTAACTGGACGAAAATTTATTCTTAAAGAAGGAAATTTCTTAAGTTCACCTCAGCCTATTGAAGCCGGAGTTCCTCAAGGTAGCATTTTGGGACCTACTCTATATTTAATTTATACACATGCCAACTAATGATCATATTCGTACATCAACATTCGCTGACGATACAGCTTTTCTTAGTTCTCATGAAAACCCTCAGGAAGCATCCCGACACTTTGCAGAATCACATTTATCGCTAATTGACTAATAAGAATTGGAGAATAATGGTTAAAGAACAGAAATCTATATAGATATAGATGTATCTATCTACATAGATATACATATATATATGTACATCTTGTTCGGCGTCTCACATGGAAATGTCATATATAGGGTGGCGCATAAATAACGCTACGATTTGATCAATGAATACATTTTTTGTTTGTCTTTTTTTTGTTCTAATAATGTACAAATTGGAATTTATTTGTTAATTTATTTGTAATTCATAATGTAATACAAAAGCCTTTTTGGCCGATACAACATGTTACATATCCATAATATCCTGAACAAACACATTATTCATGATGCTTATATATGAATCTAACATTATTATATATACACAATATTATAACAACAATAACTTATTGGCTCCTCAGCCATAAAATATAAAAGTATAAACAGAAAAATAAAGGATATGCCAGTTAAGTTTTAACATGTCCCGTGAAAAGTAACAATTAAGAACAGAAAAAGGCGCATCTCAATTGTTTAATATTTTAATATTTGCAACTACTTAAAAACATGCAACCAACATATCCGTAGTAATAATAGTAGTAGTAATAGTATGTATGCGAAAAATGCTCAAGCAGCTTCAATCGAATAACATTGTTAGAATGTGCAAAAAGCCGCAGTCCACTTGGCAGCTGATTCCAAATTCGTGTAATCCGTACTAAAACGATTTTTCGAACATGGCGCTGTAAATTCTGGGTATTATTACTTGAGGTCTTCTACTAGAATGAGAAAAGCTAAAATTATTACATAAAGGAGATCTGAGCGAAATAAAAGCATTATGTCATCCGCAAATACAAACAGATTGCACACGTTAGAATCGATACACTCAGCAATATCGTTCATGTAAAGCACAAAAAGTAGTGGACCGAGGACCGATGCTTGTGGGACTCCAGATGTGAATTCAAGGCAATTGGAACGTACACCAAACAACCCCACAAATTGAGATCTATTAGTTAAATACGACATTGCAAGTCTACAAGCAGATCTTGAAAAATAAAATTAAATTTAAATTTCTTAATCAGAGTCACAAGGCAAATACTATTAAATACTTTAGTAAGGTCTAATGAAACTAAAACATTTAAATACCCACGGTTAACATTTTGTCTCACAGTGTCAGTAAGAAGTAATAATAAAGACGTAGTGCTATATCCTTTGCAACCTTGGACAATATAGGCTAAATTGGACAATATAGGTCGTAGATTATCTGGACTATTGATAATCTCAGACTTAGGAATGGGCACAACACGCGATAGAATTAAGTACATGTACAATTAAATCCGACATATATATGGAAAGACGATTTTAAAGAACTGAATAGATACCATCTGTTATGACGTGTAGCGCCCCGACCAAATAAACACCTATTTTGAGCGTAATCCAAATTTATTTCAGTATCAATTTTTATAAATTCACTGACGAAAACGTGATGGCGACGACGTTGACGACAACGACGCTAAAATCTAAAATATATATTTATTAACATAGTTTTGTGTTATATATACAATATATACAAATATTCTTACAATTGTGTTTGGCCTGAATTCAGTCTGGCGCTAACTTTTATAACAAATTTAAATTAAAATTAAATGTAAATTACAATTACTCGACAACCGTTCTAGTTTAGGAGTTTCTGCCAAATGAGAGAGAAATGGTCCTAGGTACACGCGAATGATAGCGTAAATAGTTGCCAGATCGTTGATCAAATGAAGTAACCGTTTAACGAACACAGCAATTTACTGAACAGTAAAGTTGCCACTCAACATTCCCATCCCCGTAATTTTCATGACGGCAGAGCATGATGATTACTTCTTAACGCCGAGTTTTGCCAATTTTACAACAGGCCGAGTCACAAGACCTTTGATGGTCCTGACCACCGCACTGCGAACTTGATTGTCTTTGGATCGATGCACATCCATGACAAACCCTTTGAGCCAGGAACTTCTCTTATTGGTGTCATCTACTACAATGACTACGTCACCTACACTGATTGGATCTGGGCTTTTTGAAAACCATTTAGAACGTCTGGTGAGACATGGCAAATATTCTCTTAGCCAACGTTTCCAAAATTGGTCTGCCAATTGGGCTGAAATTTTGAAGTTTTTTAGCAAAACTTCGCCACTTGTTTCACCACTACCCTTTTCGCGTATACTACTTAAGCATCCTAGGAGAAAGTGATTTGGTGTGAGCGCTTCGGCGTCTGTAGACTCCAATGGAACATACGTCAGCGGTCTTGAGTTAATTATATTTTCCACGTCTGCCATTACTGCTCTTAATATCTCTTCTCGCAAACTGGTTTCTGGTAAAATTTCCATTAAAATAGATTTTACAGAGCGAACCATTCTTTCCCACACTCCTCCCATGTGGGGGGAGGCAGGTGGTATAAATATCCACTCTATTTCAGGATAACTACTCTGCAACTCGTCTCCTGATAACTTTTCTATTTCGTTTGATAGCAACCGACTAGCTCCACGAAAATTGGTGCCATTGTCCGATAAAATACGTTTAGGTGTACCACGCCGACTGACGAACTGCTTGAAGACCAACATGAACGAATCTGTGGATAGCGAAGGTGCCATTTCAATATGTATGGCTCTAACCGTTAAACAAGTGAAAAGAACACCCCATCGTTTTTCGCGTCGACGACCAACTGTCACCTCAAACGGACCAAAATAGTCAACGCCCGTGTACGTGAATGGCCTAGTAAATGAAGCTAATCTTTCTGGTGGCAAGTCTCCCATTTCTGGAGGGTAAGGTGCTGCACGTCTATTTTTACACAATTGACAATTTTTTGCTACAAAACGTACCACCGCTCGTAGGCCGGGTATCCAGTACCTTTGTCGCAATTCGTTGACCACGATTTCATTGTGGTGATGATAGAAGCGTCTGTGGTAAAACCTAACTACAAGACTGGTAACAGCATGTTTACGCGGCAAAATTATAGGACGCTTCACGTCGATTTTTACGCCATTTGCAGCATCTATGCGACCTTTTATTCTGAGTACAGACATTTCATCTAAATATGGTGAACATTTGAACAACAAACTTTTTCGGCTAATTTGATTGCCTTCAGACTTCAAACAGTTTATTTCCTCGCGATATGTTTCGTCTTGACAGTTTCTAAAAATGACTGACTCGATTCCGCTTACATCATGTATTTTCAGTAGCATCTCCATAAGCGATGACTTTCCCTTGCCTTTTAAGAGTAATTTTATAAATCGCAGAACATGGGCTTGAGTTCTTCGAAGCTTTTCCCATTTACTAAATCTACAAGGATCTGGAGATATTGCTGCTAATGTTGAGACGGGTATATGTTTTTCCTCAATGTGACAAAGCATCTCAAAATGTTTGTCGTCGGTTTTGGTAAACGTTGTCGTGGGCCAATTCTCTTCATCCATGGTCAGAAAATGTGGACCGGAAAACCACCGAATATTGCGGTCGAATTCTGGAAGTTTAGACCACTTTGTGCCTTCGTCTGCGACGTTTTCTCCCGAGGGAACCCATCCCCATTCATTATTATTTGATTTTTCAAGTATTTCACCAACGCGAAGTGCCACGAATTGCTTAAATTTCCGTGCATCTGAACGAATCCAATATAGCAAGTCTTTAGAGTCGGACCAAAATACTCGTTTGTAAATTTTTATTGACTGTTCGTTTTCTATAAATATTGCCAACCTAAGACCAACAACTGCCGCCATTAACTCCATTCTGGGAATTGAAATTGGTTTTAAAGGAGCAACACGAGTTTTTGAAGAAACCAAACTGCATTTGACATCAAAACCCCTTTGAGCACGAATATAAGCTACGGCTGCATAAGCACTGCTGCTTGTGTCCACAAACACATGTAGCTGAATATTTTGACTCTCGCTTACTAATTGGTAACATCGTGGTATTTGAATATTGCTTATCAGGGGGAGATATTTCACCCACTGAAACCACATTTTGCGTTCACCAAACATCCTGTAGAATAATTTTGGCATATATTACGTAGTATCCAAGAATTCCCAAGGGATCAAATATTTTCATAACAGTACGTAAAATTTGTCTTTTAGTTGGTTCCGCTTCTTCGTTTAATATATCTGCATTGAACTTCTGTATAAAGGTGAATTCGTCTGAACGTGGAAGCCACCACATACCTAGTATTTTTTCATGCTCTGATTTTGACTCTTGAATACATTTGTCAAGTTGAAGTTGTTTACCTGTTAGACTTTCTAACACTCGTGTAGAATTTGAGACCCAATTTCTCATTTCGAATCCTCCATCCTGATGGATATCTCTCACAATTTCTGCTAATTCAATCATTTCTTCTTCAGTTTGACAGCTTTGGAGCCAATCATCAACAAAGGTATTCTCGACAATAGCATTTACAGCGAAAGGGTGTTGATCTGTAAAACGACTTGCGTTTTTATTTTTTACATAATTCGCTAGTGATGGTGAACACGACGCGCCGAAGGTCATGACCTGCATACAATAGACATCAACCTCTTTAGAGGTGTCACCATCTCGCCATAAAAACACTTGCGATTTTTGATCTTCTGCAATAACCTTAACTTGGTGAAATATTTCGCGGATGGCACCACATATTGCCACCGGCTTTTCGCGAAAACGCAGTAAAACTCAAATCAAAGATTTCAACAAATCAGGTCCCTTAAGTAAAACTGTGTTTAATGCAATTCCATTTACTTTCGCTGCGGCATCCCAGACTAATCTTGTCTTATTTTTATTCACATTAGATACGGTAAAAATTGGTATGTACCATGATCTACCGCCAAACGTTATTTCGTCTTTTCTTAATTTTCTGACGTACCCTTTACACTCGTACTCTTGAATTTTATCAGCTAAAAATTTCTTCAACTTTGGTTCTCGTATCATTTTTGCTTCCAAGCATTTTAAAAGTCGCATTGCCATGGGAAAAGAATTCGGAAGCTTTGCTTGATCATATTTCCACAATAGTCCATAATTTTCAGCGCACGTTCATCATCTCGTGATACTAATGATTTCGATGACAGTGATACTCCCACTGAATCTAAAGAAAAATATTGTTGCATCATCTCATCCATCTTTTCGATCTCTTGACGTGTGCCCGTACATTCGCAAATGTGAAAAATACTAGGCTCTAAAGAATTTTTAACATGCTTACGTCCATACACCCCCCATCCGAGTCTGCACCTAGCCGCCATTAAGTCATCATTTTCACTTTCACGAATTTCCAATGGAGCTCCAAGCTTTGCATTGTCCAGACCAATTATCATTCGAGGCTTTACATGGTTGTACGATTTTATGGGAAAATCAAGGAGATGTTTACGGGATTTTATCATTGACGGCTCTAGTGATTGCTCTGGCAAATCTAAACTTTCAATCTTGCGAACATTCCGTAAATTATATTTTGGCGACCCGCCTTCACGCGAGGAAATGCCAACTGAAACAGACTTGGAATCCACCTAAGGCATAATTCTTCTGACGGTCCATCTAGTCCAAGTTCGACTGATACTTCGTTTTCTACCAACGTGCAGGCTGCACCTTCATCAATGAGAGCCCATATATTAATATGATTTTGTTTGCTGTGCAATGTAATCGGAATATATCGAGACATTGTTACCTTCTGTTCCTTTGAGTGAAATAAGACAGATGATTTTGCTTTGGCTAATTTAGAATTGCTTTGCGAAGTATTTGAGTGAAGCAATACATTATGCGGCAATTTGCAGCCATCGACTCCACATTGTCTTTTTGAACAACACCGACGAACAAAATGTCTACCAAAACAACGTAAACATAATTTGTTCTGCTTAACAAACTGCCATCGATTTTCCACTTTAAGCGAATTGAAATTAGAACATTCTGCCAACTTATGTTCCCCGCTGCACTTCAAACACACCTTCCCTTGATGCACATTCTTGTTCAATCTCATCCACTGATTCTGCATTCTCTTTGATGACGTCCTGAAACATAACTCTGTTCTTTGCATATTTTTTGTTTGTCGTCTTCTTATCCTCATTTGCATCATTGAACTTCATACCACTTGACTTGACTTGCGCAAGTTGCTAAAGTGAATAACCACTGATCAAAAACAAGAAGATTAACTCGAGCACAAGACAAACAATGACGTCCCCAATCGAGTTTCATATTTGCGGGTAAAGGGCCCGTCACATAAGATACGGACGTGACCGTTGCGGCGACGTGTTTGACTGACAGCTGAGTTGATTGCATATATTTTAATGAAGAGCGTCACATTCACGACGTATGCGTTGCCGTAACGTATTAAAGTTGGTTAACTCTCAACTTTTGACGTACGGCAAGTCCGTCACAGAAATCAGCTGATTTTGTTTTTCTTTGTTTGTTTGTTTTTCTGCTTATTGGTTGCAGCTTTTTCTTTTGCCTTTTTTTTTAAATTAATTTGTTGTTTCATTTATATTTAAATGGAATTAATGCTTATAGAAGCGGTGCAGATGCACCCTTGTCTTTTTGATAAGACAATTAAAGCATATCGCGACAAGGTTGCAAGAGAAAAATCGTGGAGGACTGTGGCGGCTTCCACAAACGCAACTGGTGAGTTAATTTTTAAATAAATTATTTGAATGTTGATATTGACAACATGTATTTTATATTATATTGCAGTGGAGCAATGCCAGAGTCGCTGGAGGTCTCTTCGCGACAGGTACGTGAAGGAGGTCAATGCAGCCAAGGCTCTATCGGGAAGTGGTGTCAAAGACGGGAGTGGTTGGCGCTACATGGACGCAATGTCCTTTTTGCAACGCCACGTTGCTCCGCGCAGGTAATTTCAAAGCTTTGCCATTATGTTTATGGACATTTCTAATCAAATTTATTTTCCACAACATGTTGGTTTGTTTGCTGTGAGCTGCCACCTCCTCTCGGGCAATCAACACCACATACACTCGAACCAGAAGGTAGGAAATGGTGTGATAAGAGGAAAATGCAGGAGGATAGGTTCAAGACCCTTTGTGGCTCTGTGTCTGACTGGATTAAAAACCAGCCAGCACAGAGTCAGACTCCACAGTCGGTGTCTCGCAACCAGGATTTTTTAAAAGTGTTAGACGGCTACGTGCAGAAGCACTCTGAGGACGACCAAGATAGGCTATAGGTCCAATTGCTGAACATGGTTGTGAATTTTGAAAAGTGATGTGATGTATTAATGTGAATTTTTAGTTTTTTAGTTTTATATATATATGATCTCTTCGAATTTTTTGATGACCAGTGATCAATTATGTTGATTTATATATTTAGCGAGCTTTGTGGTCCTTTTTTGTGATGCAAATAAGACAACTTTTAACAACATTTAAATATTATTTCATACGTATTTTTATTATTAAACAAATATGAAGCTACTGCGGGGAATATTGCTTAATCGGGTGTGAAACGATATAACTCATAAGTTCAACCTTGAATGCGCATTTTAATGCATTATTTGACGCTTTTCTCCTGGCTCTTTGCAAAGGAACAGATATTGCACTACGCCAGAGCCCATTGATCTGAATTGTGCCGTCGTCACGGTCGACATATTCTGGCGGACAATAACTGCCATTATGCATTTTGAGGAAATTGTGAAGAAGCACCGTAGCTTTAATAACTTTCTCTGCGTATTCGGGGCTCATTTGTAGGGGTGACAACAAAAGCCTCCAACGACTTGCCAAAATGCCAAAAGCATTTTCAATTACCCGGCGAGTTCGTGACAAACGTTTATTAAATATTTCCCTTTCCGGTGGCAAATTACTTCCTAAATGGAAAAAAAAAATACATTTTGTACATAAAATAAAAAAGGAAAATATAAATTGCTTATGCAAACCTGCATAAGGTGTCATTAAACATGGGAACGCGGCATCTGCAACGAAATAGTGCGGGAAACTTTTACTTGTACCGGGTAGTACTTCTTCTTTTGGCAGATCCAGTTGGCCTTTATACAACTGGTGACCGAATCTTGAGTTCCATATAACTCCACCGTCGCTTTGGGAACCATATGCACCAATATCTACGGAAGTAAATGTGTAATTAGCGTCACAGGCTGCCAAAAGGACAATAGAGTATTTCCTCTTATAATTGTAAAACTGGGAGCCAGAGTTCGGTGGGCAAGTTAAATCGATGTGCTTGCCATCAATGGCACCAACACAATTGGGCAAGTCCCACATTGTATAAAAATCACTGGCGATTCGCTTCCACTC